>JAQNDB010004462.1:0-23685 GCA_029204045.2 Tillandsia leiboldiana
CTCTCTCTCTCTACCACGGCAATGTCTCCTAATTCCAATCCCCAATTCTCGCCTCTCACGCCCCGATCGCCCCAGTTTCGATCGAAACCCTAGCCCCAGTTCCGATCAAGACCGAAACCTTAGCCCCAGCTGCGCTGACCAGGTCGGATCCGATCGCCGCTTCTCTCACCTTCCGCAGCTGAAAGTTCGATGGAGCCACTGCCTCCTGCCGCCGCCGCCCGCCGCGCCCGCCAAGTACGCCCCACACTTTCTCCAGTGAGCGTCTTGATGTTGTTATTTTGGCTCCGTTAATGTCCCGTTGTTTTTAACGATCCCTTTCGCTCTCCTTGCTCTCGATTTCTCCGCGGGATTCGGCTTTAACCCAGGGACTCTCTTCGTTCCAGGATCCGGATATCATTGAGGTATCGCCCCTGGGTGTGGGGTTCGAACCCGCAGAAGAGTTGAGGACTCAGGTGAGGCGAAAATCCCATCTTTTTAGGCTTAATCACACTTTACTTTGCTAAAGGGTGTTTTTTTTCCCCAGTTCCTGAATCCAGCAACTTTTAAAAAATCTTACGGAGTTAATTTTTTAAGGGTGTAAGAAGTTTCAAATGCTGAAATGTTTGAGAATTAAAAACCTTGGCAAATGCGTGATTTCTAAAATTTTTGCAGTAATAGATGCAAATGCCCTCTATTATTTTATCCAGCGCTCAATTGAGTTTGCATGTTCCAACTATCTATTTACCTTGCTAACTGAAATGGTAGCTGAAGTTTGGTATGGTGAACTGTAGTTTGATTCTTCTATCAAGTTGATTTTATTTAACCTATCTCTTAACAACAAAAAGTGTCCATTCATCATTTCAATCAATGGGGAAGTATAGAAATCATAAGTCGACAAAGAAAAGTTTGAAACTTTGATCTTTGTACTATCATATTGTGCAAAACCTCAGAAGAGAGTGCTGAGCATAGGAATGTGCGAATGTTAAATGCTCTATGCTTGATTAGTGCTTCGAGTTCTCTCCATTGTTCCTCAATGAAAGATACCTTAGACATGCTACATGTCACAACTAAGTCTTTGTAAGTCGTTAGTCGATGTGGGAACTGTAAGTATGGAACTACTTTGTTCTGTTTAAAATTGTATCATCCATCAGTGGAATATATTACTTTTGTAGTGAAGTACGATGTGAAAAATGATAATAACAGTTCAATTTTTGAGAAGCTACAAGTACTTTTATTCAAGAAATTGTATTTCTTAATTCATGAAATGTGCCTTTCTATTTTAGATATAGGGAGTTATAAAACTGTATCTATTTGATTTTCAGCGTGGGACTTTACAAACTCACTAGTGTTTATGAATTTCACAAAACCTATGGTCAGTTGGTTAATTGGAATTTATTTCTTCTAGAAACGCCGCCACTACTTTTTTTTCTTCTATATACTTAAATGTTAATTTCGCTAATCCGATGTTGATAAAAAAGAGGAATCTAACTTGCTAGGTGATTTCTTTCAATTATCATTTTCTTTTGGCTTAATTATACTAATTAGTTTTCATTCTTTGATTTTAGATGATGTATTAAATATTTGGTCGTGTGGTTACATGATCTCTATGTTCTAGGAGAGAATCAGCCCTATCCTCCAGCTAGGTATTTTTTGTTCCCTCTTTTTTTTTTTTGTTCTATTCTTGCTTCTTTTTATGAGCAAATTTGAGTACAGAATAAATGACTGAATAATTTTTTTCCTACTAGGTTCCCTTCTCTCTTTGGTGCAGAAAATTACCATTTGCTCGCTCCCGTAATTCTAATAGTTTGTTGGGTTCTGTTTCTGAGCCCCGCGCTCCATCTACAAAATGATGAAAATTAATCCTTTTTTTTTTCCCAGAATAAGCTGCATTTCTCTTTGTGGCAACTTCAGAACTTATTATTACATGTCCTTGCTTATTTTTCATATGTTTGATGCGAATAAGATATTGGCATCAATCATATGATCAGCTTTAACCCCATTTCGGAATTTCTAATTCCAGGTGGGGGTGGTGGTACTGGGTCTAGCGGGTGGACGTAATTGGCAGAGGCAATCCTAGGGAAAGGTCCGTGGCGCATCATCCCTGGATCTTGAATTGGTCACACCCTCCAACGGTGGTGGCGTGTGTCCTCGAAGAGACATTGGAATCTGGCGAAGCAGACACAAATGCTTAATAAGAAGAAGTCTTGATAGATCATATTCTTAAATTTTAGTTTATACTAACATCTGAAATATTGCCCTGCTCAAAGTTGTTATACTTGAAAATGAAATCGTCAATGATGCTCAAGTGTTTTGTTTCAGGTGAAAAGGTCTCTATGAAATTTTAGATGAATGCTACGAACCTTTAAACAACACTTTACAACCGTGGAAAACATGAAGAATGCAGAAACTGCCCTCGCATGCAGAGCATCTGAGTAGATTTACGCAATATTGTTTTTAAATTAAGTTCTGCTTCCTTTCCTATGGGCTTAAGCAGTTTGACAATTATATTATTTACAGATTAAATTTGAATAGTGCTTCTGATTTCCTGTTGTTTCCCTCATATTGAACTAGAGCAAATTAGCTGAGCTTCATATTTTCACTTTTTTTTCCTGACTCTTTTTCAAATTAAATAAAGAAATTATCTGAGCCTCGCGCATATTACTTTCCTTTTTCTTCTCCCCCAAAAGAGATTGTCACCCCTTTGCCTCTACCTTCATATTCTCTATAAACTTTTATGGTTTTAATTAAGTTGGCTATTTCTAAATTACAAATTAAGTTGGCTGATTTAATTAAGCTGCCAACTGCCTACATATCTCTTACTCTTGATTAGTTTGAGCTCTTTCCGAATTTTTATGCTTCTTTTCTAATTAATTTAAATTTTATTTTCGGTGTTCAATTTTTTTTTCCGGGAGTATGATGATACATAAAGATAGCAACAGTTATTGACCGGCCTTGGGTGGTGAATTCCTACTTGGGTAGCGATGGTGTGCAGGCAAAAAAATTGACAGTGTTGGATGGTTGTGAACACTAAATTACAAATTAAGTTGACTGGTTTAATTAAGTTGGTTGTTCCTTTCCTGTTCTCATCGCTTCAGCCTAAGTATTTGTGTTGCCTTTGTGTAAAAATATGGACATTTCTCGGCGACCTTCGGCAACCGGCTGTTGTTTATACAGTGATCCAGCATGAAAAAAAAAGTATTACTTCCATTCTCTACTCTTTCTTTCGATTGAGTTTACATATTATCTGAGCCCTCCGATTTTAAAAATATTTTCCACGCTCCTCTTCTTATATTTTACACTTCTGTACTTACTCTGCCTTCTTTGGATTTTAGTTGTAATTTGTGTCATTGGATAACTTGAAGTTTTAAAGCATTATGGTTTAAATTCATATATATATATATATATATATATATATATATATATATATATATATATATCTATATATATATTATATATAATATATATATATATATAGTTTCTCGAGCTTGAAAACTCGAAAAGCATTCGGCTAGAGCTCGTGTGAACAACTCTCGCTTTATTCAGTCTATTATTAATGTGAACCGAAGGTGTCCAAAAACTGTGATCATAGAATTTCGACCGTGATAGTAGGTCAAGAAACAATTGGCCGAAATGTGGGGTGGTGACACCCCAATGGTTCAGGTTGGTTTCCTTATACCAACTTATAAGTGCTAAGTGTCTTCTTCTTTCTTTTCTTATTAAATTTCCTGAAGCAATAATCAAAATTGATGCTTGGTTTTATGCTGAAAAACAGATCAGTGCTCTTAAAGGGGAGAATAGTGATGACTATTGGAAACTGTCATGCTTGTAGCAGAGGTATACGTATGTTGGATTAATTTCTAGAATTTTTGCTTCATCTGTCTCCGAAAGCTCTCTAACATATAATTATTAAAATTGGTGAAGCTACAAGAATTGAAGGCCAATCCTCATAGAAATGCAAAGGGTACTGTAATTGAGGCTGGTCTTGACAAATCCAAGGGGCCAGTTGCTACTCTTATTGTGCAAAATGGAACCCTAAAAAAGGGGAGATGTTGTTGTGTGTGGTGAAGCTTTTGGGGAGGTTAGTTTTTTCTATTATGTCTCTGCTTACACATTCGTATACAATATCAATGTTCCGGAGTATGAACTCTAAATTTCCATTTTGGATCATTTGGTTTCATTTTATGGTCAATCGATTCTTAAGAAATTATATTTTCGACAACCAGGTGCGTGCTATGTTTGACGATAGAGGAAGCCAAGTTGATGAAGCTGGACCATCCATGGCTGTGCAGGTTTCTTGGTTTCTTCCTGTTTGCGATACTTTTCTAATAGTCATTTATCATTGCTATTTATGCGCATTTAAAATCTCAAAATTCTTATCGTTGTTTGGTGTATTGGGATCTTGGAACCGAGTCCCGAACAACTTTAGATGCAAGTCCTAGGTTGTAAATTGTAAGTTCAGAACTAAGCTAATACCTGTATCAATCAATAAAATTGTCGAGTATTATAGAAAGAAGTTTTCTTCTTAGAGTTTGAATTGTAGATAAGATTTAGGTTGTGTACTCTTGGAGCTGAAGTTTCGGGTAAAATCATGAGACTATTGTGATCAGTCTGTTTTGGCCATGGTGAAATAATCACTGAGAATGCTTGATTAGCTGTCCTAATTACATAATTGAAAAATTTTAGATGCTAATGCCGTGTTGATTGGACTCATGAATGGCGTCAGATGTTCAAGCTTTGATGTTCATGCATGTGTCTATTTCCATTGTTGAATCACTTATTCTGTTATTGCTTTTACAAATTTTGTCCCCAGGTAATTGGCCTGAGTGATGTTCCCATTGCTGGCGATGAATTCGAGGTTGTTAGTTCCCTCGATGTCGCGCGCGAAAGGGCTGAAGCACGTGCAGATTCGTTGCGGATCGAACGAATATCAGGGAAAGCTGGGGAGGGAAAGGTCACTCTTTCTTCCATCGCTGCTGCAGTTTCAGCAGGAAAGCAGTCCGGAATAGATAGACATCAGCTGAATATAATCCTCAAAGTCGACGTCCAGGTATGCCGTATGCAAATGCTTATCCTTATGTTGCCCTAAATAACTCTCTATTTATGTTTTAATTCAATAATTAGTACCTCAATTGTGATCAAAAAGTTATTTTTTAATAACATAATCTCTGAACCTTCCTTTGGTAAAAGAAGGATGCTATGGCAACGAATACGCCCATTTTTGTTTATATATTTAAGCAACTGTAAGTGGATTTACATTAATTTCATCAAATTGGCACTTTCCTGTGATGCAGAATCGAATGTGGGTGGGATTGAGTTGTTTAGATTTTAATTAATTTTCTAATCTTCAGAATTATTCGATTTGGTAACTTGTTTTGTTGTTTCCTTTCTAAGATTTTTAGGATTTGTCCTATGGAATAATTCCTAAAAACTAAAAATTAGAGATATGGTTTAGATTTTTTTATATATGTTCAGATTAGAAAAAAGCTATAAATCCGTGGGATTTGTTTTAGATTAGGGTTATTGATTGACGACTATAAATATACTGGCGATGAGTTATGATGAATTAGTTTTAGGCCGTTCATCCTGCCCGGCGACGCGAGCGTTGGACAAGACGCTTCGGCAGCGACGCAAGGGGCAGCGGCTCCGTGGAGAGGCTCGCGGTGGACAGGCGGTTCCGGCGGTGACGCGAGGGCAGTTGGCTTGGTAGAGACGCGCGGGCAGCGACTCGGTGGGGACACCGCATGGTGAACAAGGCGGCTTCGGCGACGACGCGAAGGCGGCTTCGGGCGACGACTCGGTTCCAGCGACTTGGTGGCTTCTCCTAACATGCCTCTAATTACATATGCCAACAGTCCTTGGTTGCTTAATTAATTAGATATGCATGTCAAGGAATCCCTTTATTACATGTAACCCAGTTTGAACTCTTTAGAGCGAGCAATGCCGTTTGAAGTATAAACATAGTATGCAATTCCTACTGAAACTATAGTTGTATAAAGTTATTCGTTGACTTTAAACGGTCCAGTTTTGTATTCATGTTATTCTAAAATCTGAGATGCATTACATTGAGATCACTTCCCATTTAACTTCATTTTTGTGCTGTTTGTGTTTTGGATTGTGTTCAGTGTTAAGAATCTGATTTTCGACTGGTTAGACATAAGATGCAGTTAAATACTTTTGATTAAATTTCATCGCTCTTGCTTTATTTTCTGGACTCTAATGAATTCAAATCACTCACGGCTGCTAAATAAAATGTTTTCCGCGTGAATCTAACAATAATTGATTAAGAGGGAGCTCTGAGCAAAATATTTTTTTTTTTGATTTTTGGTTTGTCTTTCTCTATTACTCTATAATTTTAGTTTTCATTTCCCGCTGTTTTCCTACATACTGTGAGATTTGGTTTGTTCTGTTTGAGTGATCAAATCATCCATTTGTTTTGTGCCACTACGTTTAGAATTTTCTCTTTTATTTAGAGACTAAGTGAAGGTTGCGAAATAAGAGCCAGAAAACAATGAAAATTAACGAGATGTAAACAACAGGAATTCAGATTAACTTTTGAATACTAGAAGCTGATTCGTTTGGCGACAAATAGTAGATATTGTGTTTATAAGATTAGACATTGAATTTGCTATATCTATCTTTAAAAAATGTGTTTGGATCATACATGTATTGCTAAACATAGTGCAAGTAATGGTTTTGTTATAGTTAAAAAGAGGTAGAACTCCTGTATAAGAAAACAGAAGAAATGTATTCTTCGATCATTCTTGATGTTTTAAAATACAAAAGTTTGAATATACAACAACATGCTTTGGTTTGTTCAACTTAATTATTGAAGGTTAATAATTATGTTTCTTTCTGTTTAGTTCCGTATTATGATGGTCCTTTTGCTTAGTTTACTTATGTTCCGGTGTTGGTGTACTGCAAAGATTATGTTATACATTACGTAATATTTATCAAAAAATATAAAATAAAAAATAATATTTATTGAAAAAATTATACCCGCGGCGCAGCGCGGGCACTTCACTAGTTATAAAAAAAATTTAGAGTTATTCCAAAAAACTAAGTCCTTTCAAAACTCAAACAAACGGGCCGTGCAAAACGCGGAAGCATGAGCACGTCCATGGGCGCACCAAGAAAAGAAAACGGCCGCCCCAAGTGCTACCTCTCTCTCTCCGCCACCATCTCACCCGGTACTCTCTCTCTCTCTGCTCCTCCTTTCCCCGGTCTCTTCTCTCCCCCTAACTTCCACTCACCTTCATTAGGTTATCCGAGCCCCTCCGCGAAACCCTAGCGGGAACTCCCTACGCCCCTCCCGAGGGCGCCTCCGTCTCCCGTCAAGTCCCTCCTCGAATCCCTCCTCTCTTCGGGCCGATGAGTCCTGCGCTGACGGATTCTACAAGGCGATCACGACTTCTTCTTGTGCTGCGCCGCCGTGGCCGCGGCGGAGGGGGACGAATCCCCCGCCTTGTACTGGATCCCAAAGGAGCTCTCCCTCGCCGCTAGATCCGTATTGAAAGGGCTCTCCGAAGCCGCTTCGTATGGATCGGACGATGAGATGATCGCAGAGATGATGCCAGAGGTGGTGCCGTTGGTGAAGGGGGTGATTAAGGAAAGCTGCGTCGATGTGGAGGAGGACTTTGTGGCAGCCTCAGCGAAAGCGCCGGTGGGGTATGCTATTGTGGCGGCGCATCAGTTCAGATGGATGGTCTCTCAGGTTTGTGTCGATTTTTCTATTTCTTTATTTTGTTTTCTAATTTTAACTGCATTTTAGGAGAAATTATTGTCTGGTGCTGTGAACTGCACGAGTTAAGATGCAAACCCAACTACATTAGTACTTATTGAATGAGGAACGATGCTCCTGCCACTTCATAGATCTAATCCACATGGTGCAAAATTCTTAATTTGAAGTTACTAACACTAGAATTCTCGTTGTGTGTGTGTGTGTGTATATATATATATATATATATATATATATATATATATATATAGAGAGAGAGAGAGAGAGAGAGAGAGAGAGAGAGAGAGAGAGAGTAGAGCTTATATGCTTTTAAAAAGCACAAGCCCATCCATCCTTGTGAATTTGGATTTGGATTGGAATTTGTATTGTTTACTTTTTTTTTTCTTTTTATTTGACTTTACAGTAGCACAAATCCCAATATAAATCCAATGGTAAAAAATTTACAAGTATAAATTGGCTTGCACTTTTAAAAGGATATAAGCTCTACTCTCTCTCTCTCTCTCTCTCTCTCTCTTCTCTCTCTCTCTCTCTCTATATATATATATATATATATATATATATATATATATATACACACACACACACACACGAGAATTCTAGTGTTAGTAACTTCAAATTAAGAATTTTGGCACCATGTGATTAGATCTATGACAGTGGCAGGAGCATCGTCTCATTCAATAGTACTAATGTAGTTGGGTTGCATCTTAACTCGTGCAGTTCACAGCACCAGACAATAATTTCTCCTAAAATGCAGTTAAAATTAGAAAAAAAATAAAGAAATAGAAAAATCGACACAAACCTGAGAGACCATCCATCTGAACTGATGCGCCGCCACAATAGCATACCCCACCGGCGCTTTCGCTGAGGCTGCCACAAAGTCCTCCTCCACATCGACGCAGCTTTCCTTAATCACCCCCTTCACCAACGGCACCACCTCTGGCATCATCTCTGCGATCATCTCATCGTCCGATCCATACGAAGCGGCTTCGGAGAGCCCTTTCAATACGGATCTAGCGGCGAGGGAGAGCTCCTTTGGGATCCAGTACAAGGCGGGGGATTCGTCCCCCCTCCGCCGCGGCCACGGCGGCGCAGCACAAGAAGAAGTCGTTGATCGCCTTGTAGAATCCGTCCAGCGCAGGACTCATCGGCCGAAGAGAGGAGGGATTCGAGGAGGGACTTGACGGAGACGGAGGCGCCCTCGGGAGGGGCGTAGGGAGTTCCGCTAGGGTTTCGCGGAGGGGCTCGGATAACCTAATGAAGGTGAGTGGAAGTTAGGGGGAGAGAAGAGACCGGGGAAAGGAGAGGCAGAGAGAGAGAGAGTACCGGGTGAGATGGTGGCGGGAGAGGAGAGTAGCACTTGGGCGGCCGTTTTCTTTTCTTGGTGCGCCCATGGACGTGCTCATGCTTCCGCGTTTTGCCACGGCCGTTTGTTTGAGTTTTGAAAGGACTTAGTTTTTGGAATAACTCTAAATTTTTTATAACTAGTGAAGTGCCCGCGCTGCGCCGCGGGTATAATTTTTTCAATAAATATTATTTTTTATTTTATATTTTTTTGATAAATATTACGTATGTATAACATAATCTTGCAGGACACCAACACAGGAACATAAGTAAACTAAGCAAAAGGACCATCATAATACGGAACTAAACAGAAAGAAACATAATTATTAACCTTCAATAATTAAAGTTGAACCAAACCCAAAGCATGTTGTATATTCAAACTTTTTTATTTTAAAACATCAAGAATGATCGAAGAATACATTTTCTTCTGTTTTCTTATACAGGAGTTCTACCTCTTTTAACTATAAACAAAACCATTACTTGCACTATGTTTAGCAATACATTGTATGATCCAAACAAATTTTTTAAAGATAGATATAGCAAATTCAATGTCTAATCTTATAAACACAATATCTACTATTTGTCGCCAAACGAATCAGCTCTAGTATTCAAAAGTTAATCTGAATTCCTGTTGTTTACATCTCGTTAATTTTCATTGTTTTCTGGCTCTTATTTCGCAACCTTCACTTAGTCTCTAAATAAAAGAGAAAATTCTAAACGTAGTGGCACAAAACAAATGGATGATTTGATCACTCAAACAGAACAAACCAAATCTCACAGTATGTAGAAAACAGCGGGAAATGAAAACTAAAATTATAGAGTAATAGAGAAAGACAAACCAAAAATCAAAAAAAAAAATATTTTGCTCAGAGCTCCCTCTTAATCAATTATTGTTAGATTCACGCGAAAACATTTTATTTAGCAGCGGTGAGTGATTTGAATTCATTAGAGTCCAGAAAATAAAAGCAAGGAGCGATGAAATTTAATCAAAAGTATTTTAACTGCATCTTAGTCTAACCCAGTCGAAAATCAGATTCTTAACAATGAACACAATCCAAAACACAAACAGCACAAAAATGAAAGTAAATGGGAAGTGATCTCAATGTAATGCATCTCAGATTTTAGAATAACATGAATACAAAACTGGACCGTTTAAAGTCAACGAATAACTTTATTACAACTATAGTTTTCAGTAGGATTGCATACTATGTTTATACTTCAAACGGCATTGCTCGCTCTAAAGAGTTCAAACTGGGTTACATGTAATAAAGGGATTCCTTGACATGCATATCTAATTAATTAAGCAACCAAGGACTGTTGGCATATGTAATTAGAGGCATGTTAGGAGAAGCCACCAAGTCGCTGGAACCGAGTCGTCGCCGAAGCCGCCTTCGCGTTCGTCGCCGAAGCCGCCTTGTTCACCATGCGTGTCCCCACCGAGTCGCTGCCCCGCGCGTCTCTACCAAGCCACTGCCCCTCGCGTTCACCGCCGGAACCGCCTTGTCCACCGCGCGCCTCTCCACGGAGCCGCTGCCCCTTGCGTCGCTGCCGAAGCCGTCTTGTCCAACGCTCGCGTCGCCGGGCAGGATGAACGGCTAAAACTAATTCATCATAACTCATCGCCAGTATATTTATAGTCGTCAATCAATAACCCTAATCTAAAACAAATCCCACGGATTTATAGCTTTTTTCTAATCTGAACATATATAAAAAAATCTAAACCATATCTCTAATTTTTAGTTTTTAGGAATTTATTCATAGGACAAATCCTAAAAATCTTAGAAAGGAAACAACAAAAACAAGTTACCAAATCGAATAATTCTGAAGATTAGAAAAATTAATTTAAAATCTAAACAACTCAATCCCACCCACATTCGATTCTGCATCACAGGAAAGTGCCAATTTGATGAAATTTAATGTAAATTCCACTTACAGTTGCTTAAATATATAAACAAAAATGGGCGTATTCGTTGCCATAGCATCCTTCTTTTACCAAAGGAAGGTTCAGAGATTATGTTATTAAAAAATAACTTTTGATCACAATTGAGGTACTAATTATTGGAATTAAACATAAATAGAGAGTTTTAGGGCAACATAAGGATAAGCATTTGCATACGGCATACCTGGACGTCGACTTTGAGGATTATATTCAGCTGATGTCTATCTATTCCGGACTGCTTTCCTGCTGAAACTGCAGCAGCGATGGAAGAAAGAGTGACCTTCCCTCCCCAGCTTTCCCTGATATTCGTTCGATCCGCAACGAATCTGCACGTGCTTCAGCCCTTTCGCGCGCGACATCGAGGGAACTAACAACCTCGAATTCATCGCCAGCAATGGGAACATCACTCAGGCCAATTACCTGGGGACAAAATTTGTAAAAGCAATAACAGAATAAGTGATTCAACAATGGAAATAGACACTGCATGAACATCAAAAGCTTTGAACATCTGACGCCATTCATGAGTACCAATCAACACGGCATTAGCATCTAAAATTTTTCAATTATGTAAGTAGGACAGCTAATCAGCATTCTCAGTGATTATTTCACCATGGCCAAAACAGACTGATCACAATAGTCTCATGATTTTACCCGAAAACTTCAGCTCCAAGAGTACACAACCTAAATCTTATCTACAATTCAAACTCTAAGAAGAAAACTTCTTTCTATAATACTCGACAATTTTATTGATTGATACAGGTATTAGCTTAGTTCTGAACTTACAATTTACAACCTAGGACTTGCATCTAAGTTGTTCGGGACTCGGTTCCAAGATACCAATACACCAAACAACGATAAGAATTTTGAGATTTTAAATGCGCATAAATAGCAATGATAAATGACTATTAGAAAAGTATCGCAAACAGGAAGAAACCAAGAAAACCTGCACAGCCATGGATGGTCCCAGCTTCATCAACTTGGCTTCCTCTATCGTCAAACATAGCACGCACCTGGTTGTCGAAAATATAATTCTTAAGAATCGATTGACCATAAAATGAAACCAATGATCCAAAAATGGAAATTTAGAGTTCATACTCCGGGAACATTGATATTGTATACGAATGTGTAAGCAGAGACATAATAGAAAACTAACCTCCCCAAAAGCTTCACCACACACAACAACATCTCCCCTTTTTAGGTTCCATTTTGCACAATAAGAGTAGCAACTGGCCCCTTGGATTTGTCAAGACCAGCCTCAATTACAGTACCCTTTGCATTTCTATGAGGAGTGGCCTTCAATTCTGTAGCTTCACCAATTTTAATAATTATATGTTAGAGAGCTTCGGAGACAGATGAAGCAAAAATTCTAAGAAATTAAATCCAACATACGTAACCTCTGCTACAAGCATGACAGTTTCCAATAGTTCATCAATATTCTCCCCTTTAAGAGCACTGATCTGTTTCAGCATAAAACCAAGCATCAATTTTGATTATTGCTTCAGGAAATTTAATAAGAAAGAAAGAAGAAGACACTTAGCACTTATAAGTTGGTATAAGGAAACCAACCTGAACCATTGGGGTGGTCACCACCCCACATTTCGGCCAATTGTTTCTTGAACCTACTATCACGGTCGAAATTCTATGATCACAGTTTTGGACACCCTTCGGTTCACATTAATAAATAGACTGAATAAAGCGAGAGTTTGTTCACACGAGCTCAGCCGAATGCTTTCGAGTTTTCAAGCTCGAGAACTATATATATATATAATATATATATATATATATATATATATATATATATATATATAATATATATATATAATATATATATATATGAATTTAAACCATAATGCGTTAAAACTTCAAGGTATCCAATGACACAAATTACAACTAAAATCCAAAGAAGCAGAGTAAGTACAGAAGTGTAAAAATAAGAAGAGGAGCGTGGAAAATATTTATTAAAATCGGAGGCTCAGATAATATGTAAACTCAATCGAAAGAAAGAGTAGAGAATGGAAGTAATACTTTTTTTTTCATGCTGGATGCACTGTATACACAACCAGCCGGTTGCCGAAGGTCGCCGAGAAATGTCCATATTTTTACACAAAGGCAACACAAATACTTAGGCTGAAGCGAGAGACAGGAAAGGGAACAACCAACTTAATTAAAAACCAGTCAACTTAATTTGTAATTAGTGTTCACAACCATCCAACACTGTCAATTTTTTTGCCTGCACACCATCGCTACCCAAGTAGGAATTCAACACCCAAGGCCGGTCAATAACTGTTGCTATTCTTTATGTATCATCATACTCCCGGAAAAAAAAAATTGAACACCGAAAATAAAATTTAAATTAATTAGAAAAGAAGCATAAAAATTCGGAAAGAGCTCAAACTATCAGAGTAAGAGATATGTAGGCAGTGGCAGCTTAATTAAATCAGCCAACTTAATTTGTAATTTAGAAATAGCCAACTTAATTAAAAACCATAAAGTTTATAGAGAATATGAAGGTAGAGGCAAGGGGTGACAATCTCTTTTGGGGGAGAAGAAAAAGGAAAGTAAATATGCGAGGGCTCAGATAATTTCTTTATTTAATTTGAAAAAAGAGTCAGGAAAAAAAAGTGAAAATATGAAGCTCAGCTAATTTCTCTAGTCAATATGAGGAAACAACAGGAAATCAGAAGCACTATTCAAATTTAATCTGTAAATAATATAATTGTCAAACTGCTTAAGCCCATAGGAAAGGAAGCAGACCTTAATTAAAAAACAATATTGCGTAAATCTACTCAGATGCCTCTGCATGCGAGGCAGTTTTCTGCATTCTTCATGTTTTCCACGGTTGTAAAGTGTTGGTTTAAAGGTTCGTAGCATTCATCTAAAATTTCATAGAGACCTTTCACCTGAAACAAAACACTTGAGCATCATTGACGATTTCATTTTCAAGTATAACAACTTTGAGCAGGCAATATTTCAGATGTTAGTATAAACTAAAATTTAAGAATATGATCTATCAAGACTTCTTCTTATTAAGCATTTGTGTCTGCTTCGCCAGATCAATGTCTCTTCGAGGGACACACGCCACCACCGTTGGAGGGGTGACCAATTCAAGATCCAGGGATGATGCGCCACGGACCTTTCCCTAGGATTGCCTCTGCCAATTACGTCCACCCGCTAGACCCAGTACCACCACCCCCACCTGGAATTAGAAATTCCGAAATGGGTTTAAAGCTGATCATATGATTGATGCCAATATCTTATTCGCATCAAACATATGAAAAATAAGCAAGGACATGTAATAATAAGTTCTGAAGTTGCCACAAAGAGAAATGCAGCTTATTCTGGGAAAAAAAAAAAGGATTAATTTTCATCATTTTGTAGATGGAGCGAGGGCTCAGAAACAGAACCCAACAAACTATTAGAATTACCGGGAGCGAGCAAATGGTAATTTTCCTGCACCAAAGAGAGAAGGGAACCTAGTAGGAAAAAAAATTATTCAGTCATTTATTCTGTACTCAAATTTGCTCATAAAAAGAGAGCAGAATAGAACAAAAAAAAAAAGAGGGAACAAAAAAGTACCTAGCTGGAGGATAGGGCTGATTCTCTCCTAGAACATAGAGATCATGTAACCACACGACCAAATATTTAATACAATCATCTAAATCAAAGAATGAAAAAGCTAATTAGTATAATTAAGCCAAAAGAAAATTGATAATTGAAAGAAATCACCTAGCAAGTTAGATTCCTCTTATTTATCAACCATCGGATTAGCGAAATTAACATTTAAGTATATAGAAAAAAAGTAGTGGCGGCGTTTCTAGAAGAAATAAGATTCCAATTAACCAACTGACCATAGGTTTTGTGAAATTTCATAAACACCTAGTGAGTTGTAAAGTCCCACGCTGAAAATCAAATAGATACAGTTTTATAACTCCCTATATCTAAAATAGAAAGGCACATTTCAATGAATTAAGAAATACAATTTTCTTGAATAAAAGTACTTGTAGCTTCTCAAAAATTGAACTGTTATTATCATTTTTCACATCGTACTTCACTACAAAAGTAATATATTCCACTGATGGATGATACAATTTAAACAGAACAAAGTAGTTCCATACTTACAGTTTCCACATCGGACTAACGACTTACAAAAGACTTAGTTGTGACATGTAGCATGTCCTAAGGTATCTTTCATTGAGGAACAATGGAGAGAACTCGAAGCACTAATCAAGCATAGAGCATTTCACATTCGCACATTCCTATGCTCGCAGCACTCTCTTCTGAGGTTTTGCACCAATATTGATAGTACAAAGATCAAAGTTTCAAACTTTTCTTTGTCGACTTATGATTTCTATACTTCCCCATTGATTGAAATGATGAATGGACACTTTTGTTGTTAAAGAGATAGGTTAAATAAATCAACTTGATAGAAACTCAAACTACAGTCACCATACCAAACTTCAGCTACCATTTCAGTTAGGCAAAGGTAAATAGATAGTTGGAACATGCAAACTCAATTGAGCGCTTGATAAGAATAATAGAGGGCATTTGCATCTATTACTGCAAAAATTTTAGAAATCACGCATTTGCCAAGGTTTTTAATTCTCAAACATTTCAGCATTTGAACTTCTTACACCCTTAAAAAAATTAACTCCGTAAGATTTTTTAAAAGTTGCTGGATTCAGGAACTGGGGAAAAAAAAAACACCCCTTTTAGCAAAGTAAAGTGTGATTAAGCCTAAAAAGATTGGGATTTTTCGCCTCACCTGAGTCCTCAAACTTCTTCTGCGGGGTCGAACCCCACACCAGCGAGGGGCGATACCTCAATGATATCCGGATCCTGGAACGAAGAGCTCCCTGGGTAAAGCCGAATCCCGCGGAGAAATCGAGAGCAAGGAGAGCGAAAGGGATCGTTAAAAACAACGGGACATTAACGGAGCCAAATAAACAACATCAAGACCGCTCACTTGGAGAAGTGTGGGGCGTACTTGGCGGCGGCGGCGGCGCGGCAGGAGGCAGTGGCTCCATCGAACTTTCAGCTGCGGAAGGTTGAGAGAAGCGGCGATCGGATCCGACCTGGTCAGCGCAGCTGGGGCTAAGGTTTCGGTCTTGATCGGAACTGGGGCTAGGGTTTCGATCGAAACTGGGGCGATCGGGGTCGTGAGAGGCGAGAATTGGGGATGGAATTAGAGACATTGCCGTGGTAGAGAGAGAGAGAGAGAGAGAGAGAGAGAGCAGAGAAAAAGGATGAGATGTACCTGACGGCGGAGTCAGGGAATCTGCGGTTTGGGCTGGCGCTGGCAGAGGAGGCGGATGTCGCCGCTGGGGCTGAAGTCGGTGAGGAGGCAGGGACTAGACGGTCGTTCTCGGCGACGCCGGAGAGCCTGGAGCTCCCTGCCGAGGCCGAGCTCTTGCTCCCGTCGTCGTCGTGGTTGGGGCAGGCATCCGCGCCGTGCGGATCGGCGGGAGGTTTTGCCGCTCCCAGCGGCGGTCGCAGGGGGTCGCTCAGGGCGTGTGGGGGGGGGGGGGGCGGCGCTGGCGCTCGTGGACGCCGAGGTGGGCGCCGGAGATAGCCGCCGCGCCGCGGGATGAGCGCCCGGGCCCCGCCTCGGGAAAAGCCCCTTCCCGAGCCGAGCTCTTGCCCCCATCGTCGTCCTCTCGGCGGCGATATCACCATGGCTTCGCGCGGACGCCACTATAGAGAGAGAAAGAGAGAGAGAGAGAGAGAGAGGAGAGAGGGGGGAAGGGCACATGGATTGGAAATAGAGAGAGAGTTGCCCAATGTGCAGGCATATTGATGGGGAAAGAGAGAGAAAAGGGGGAGAAGGGAAGCGAAGTGGGAGGAAGAAAGTCTGCAGAACAAGTCCATGTGCAAGCACATGATGAATAGAATAGAAGGTAGTAGAAGATATGGAAGAGAGAAAATCATAAAGTAAAGAAAAGCAGAAGAGAGAGAAACTTCAAAGGAGGCGCACGGAGCAAGCAACGCACGCCACCTCGGCTCGGACTCCTGGGAAGCCTCCACTGGGGCTCGGAAGAACTGAGGATTTATAATTCTTTATTGATCGGTCAAATGAATCACTCAAAATTATATTGTAAAAATAAATATTTTTTTTTTTACAGTGTCATGGGATTATTTTTTCAACCATCCTTATAAAGACTGGTTTGTGAGGTCAAAAATATCACCACGTGAGTGTACGACATGTGGCACACGCCATCGGTTAAAACATAAGTCGATAGAAAAAGCGACCAACAAAAGGATTATTGTCTCATCCTCGCCTGAAGAAAAAAAATCATACCGTCTCAGTCGAACGACGAAAGAGCAAAATCAGGGTCAACTCTCAGCTGCTCGAGCCGCAAAAAAAAAAATCTCGAAGAAAAGAGTATGAGATCTGGGCGCGAATCTTGTAACTGACTCCGAAATGACAAGCGGCACCCAGCATTGGAAAGCGCCGAAGATCACGCTTCGGTGCACCAATTTGGGGATGAACATGGACGAAAATGAGCTACTGTCCATTCGGGGAGAATCGACTCAAAATGAGGTAGTTGAGGAATTTACAATGATTCCCCTTAAATCATACCGATTAGCAAAATCGGTGATCATACGACCGGTTCGAATAATATATAAATAATCGAACCATAAAAAAAAAGAGGTACTGCAATCTCGTAAGCCAGTGACCACCCCTATTTTCAATACCTTCAATACATGCATTTACTGCTTTTCTAGACTAAGTTTACCGCTTTTCTAGATAACTTTCATACCTGCACTTACATCATTTCCTAGAAGTAGTCTTACTTGTAACGGTTCCCTTGTAACCCTTCTGCGAGCAATACAATTCCAAAATTGGCTGTTCAGGCCTTATCAATCTTTGTTTCCAAATCCCAGCTCGGCTCTGTTGAGGCCGAAAATATCGCGCTGACCATTGACCGGGCTCGGTCGTCGATCGGCCCCATGGGGGTGACCCTCGAGATATGATGCACCTCGTGCCAAAGGATCAAGCGATCGGTCCAAGGAGGGATCTGCTCGGCCGGGTTCTTCTCAATCAAACTCTCGCAACCGTCTGCCTTAGATTAGCCGAATCAGGATGCGGAGATAGAGAGAGCTCGACCTAGAATAGCCGAACCGAGATGTGAAGACAAAAATTTGATACGGCAAAGGAGCAGATTATAAATTTGTATTGATTGAAATGGGATTACAATAGTGACTGGTAGCCGATTAACAGCATATATGAAATATATGATAAAGTGGGGGTGGTCACTGGCTTACGAGGTTGCAGGACCTCTTTTTCTTCGATGGTTCACTTATTTATACATTTACGAACTATGTGTATAACCGCTAATTTTAGAAATCGGCATGACCTAAGGGGAATAATCGTAAATTCCTCAACTACTTTCTTTTGAGTCGATTCTCCTCAATAGGATAGTAGCCGTTTTCCTTCTAGGTTCATCTCCTAATCGACGCGCCGAAGCGTGATCCTTGGTGCTCTCCAATGCTGGGCGCCTCTTGTTACTACGGAATCAGTTACGAGATTCGCTGTAGTGGTCCAGATCCCCATGTAGCTTTTTCCCGTGAATCCACAGTGTGAAACACCTATTATTGGTGTGTCGGGCCCGTAACGCATCAAATGGATGTGTTAGATGGACTCAGTGAGGTTCCTGGATCAAGCCTGTCTTTTGGCTGCTTTTGTCGAATTTTAGAAGAGGTTTCAGGCTGATCGGAGGTCGGATTTGGATTCAGTGTGGAAAAATGCTTGAAAACGGCTATTTGCTTCTATTTTTCTGAGTCCGGATGCCCAAAAACGGGCTCCCGGAAATTTTCAGTGGATTCGGGTGCATGAGGGAGGCCGTAGACCGGCAGGGTGCCATGTGGCGGCCTATCATTGGCCGGTTCTCAGAGGGCAGTCCACAGAGAGGCGCGGGGTGGTGCATGGACCAGGCGGAGGACACGTGGCGCTCCCGGATTGGCCGGCGCATATTGCACGGCCCACGGAACCCCGCGCGGGTGCATAGACCGGGCGCGGCGACACGTGGCAGCTTTGGATTGGCGGGCTTACAGTGCGCGGTGCACGAAGACGCACGGGGGCGCCTCGGGGCGTGTGCGCGGCAGGGTGGCAGGCGGCACAACAGTGCCGCACGTGCGGGCTGTCGGGGCGGGGTCCACGTGGCGCCACGCTATTCGTTGGCGCCACCTACCCCGCTGACCGTAGAGGCGACGCGTGGCGGCTCCCGGCTGGGCTTGCACACGCTGTCCCGTGTTCGGGACACGTGTCAAGCCCAGGATGATCCGGGCGCTCCTCGCAAAGGATCCCTCAGGAGATTCGGGCGCCCGAATTCGGTCCGAGCACCCGAATCTCGGGACAAAATGGGCATTTTGGATTTGTTGGGCTGGGCCTATAAATAGGCCTAGTATGGTTTCGTTTTCGGGTTTTCTGGCCAGTTTCTCATAGAGGTTTCTACAGGAGATTTCTTCCTCTACTAGTTCTACATCTTGTGGAGGATTTCTGGGATTTTAGGAGGCCACTACACCGACTTATACGGCGATTCGGCGTGCTAGGACGCTTCTTCTCCGGCGATCTTTCTCGTCGCGTTTCGGTGCGCGGGCTCCCCTGGGCTATTCCGATAGAGTTTTTGGACGATTCTTGTGCCGTTGTTTCCACGACAGGTAAGGCTGCGACTTTTGTATTTTCAGCTTCTCCTCATTCCGAGTTTTTCTTGGGTTTTTCGGGCCATCTTGTGACCCTATTTTCTGCGGTGGAGTTTTTGACAGCATCGGAGTTTTTCTGGGATTTCTTTGCGCTCGAGTGTCGGAACGAGGAGTGCAAGTACTCGTTTCGTATCTACACGTCGCAAGGAACATCATCGTGATTTTTTCTGGATTTTTTTGAGGTTATCACGAAGGTGAAAATCCTACTTTTTCTGGGCGGATTACCGCAGAGATGTGTTCTTGGGAGTTTCGCGCTTACCGCGGTGTTTAATTTGTAACTTGGCCTACAGGTGTCAGAACGGGACCTGCGAGTACTCGATCTTCATCTACTCGTCGCGACGATCGCAGCGGTGATTTTTCGGGAATTTTTGGAGTTCATCTCGCTGGTAAAAATTTACCCTTTTCTGGACTGTTGCGCGGACAACGGTTATGTGTAAAATTGCGAGATTAATTGTGCACCGTTTTGGGTATTTTCGTAGTGTTCGCGGTGAGCCGGGGTTTTATTTGTGAGTGGGCGAGCTTGGATTCGTGCTTCGCATTCGAGGTGGGTGATTGTTGTGGACCTCATATTTTGACTTACTCACTAGGAATATTAGAGTGATTCCCAATGTTGAATGCCGATTAGTATTTTGTGGGTAACATGCATGTTGGTATAGGTTTGACATATGCCATGTTAGTATTTTCTGTTCTTATGAGATCTATTATTATTCAGAATTAACATGCTCTAATAAATGTAAGAACAATGATATCTGTCTTTCTTTTATCATCGTGAGGACACTGCATGCTTGTATGGTCATCTAGATAGGCCACATTTTTCTGCTACACTATCATGCTGGGAATTTGACTTAGGAGAAACCATGATTGCTATTTTCTCCTTTTATTTTTAGACTCAGGGTATTAGTTGCTCGGGTTCGAGCAGGGTTGTAGGATAGTGTAGCCGAGATTATCGAGTTGGATTGGTTATACCAAATTGTGGATATGTGGGGTATTGCGGCGACCGCGGACATTGGGCGGTTGACCGAGTGTTTTACTTATGCATCAGATTGGGGATTGGGGTTCTCTAGTGGATGGATTTTTCCCACTTTGATCATAGTCATGATCCAGTCCTGCTATATCGTGATACTTGTGATAGAGATACTTTACTCGTGTGGGTCGCTCCCCTCGAGTGCCACTCCGGAGGTAGGCTTATGGCCGAGCCATGTGTGCCGGTCTGTTAGTGACATTGGGATGCGAGCCATGTGTGCCGATTCCGCTACTTGGTTCTTGAGTTTGACAGCAGAGCAGGCTGTACCAGTTTTTACTGGTCCATTGATTGGGTTTATTCTGATAGTCCCATTTACTGGTGCATACATTTAGCTATTATCTCTAGCACTGCATTTAGAGGCATAGTAGGGGTAGATTCTTTTATTAGCAGTTTTATTCTTAGCTTACCCCCCTTCTTTCCCTTTTTGCCTCTGGTAGACCTAGTGGGCACGTCAGAGTTTGAGGCTTAACCCACTAGGGGAGGCTACTGGTTTTATAGTAGTTCTCACCCCCATTTATGTTGTCTTTTCTTCCCCCTTGTTTTGCAGAGTCGTCTGCGGGAGCTGCTGGGCCATCAGCGGCGGATCGAGGTAAGAGGATAGCTGACTAGATAGATCGTCTACCCGACTGTGAGCTAGCTGGACTTTTGTTGTACCCTATCTTCTCAGACAGTTGTACTTGTACTTTTATTTTTGGGTCTGGCTTTAGCCAGCTTGTTGTATATTTTTGGTGAGCTGGGAGAGACACTTGTATTTTATTTACAGTTGTACTTTATTTTATTTACAGCTTCAGTCTGAGATGTAGTAGTTTTAGTTCAGCTCTATTTTTATGCTCTTTTATTATACCTTTTATATCTGAGCAGGTTACCAGCGCTTCGTGTACACGGAAAATTCCGTGTGCACAGCGGATCTGTAGACGGGCCCGTGTTCTGGTTGACACCCGAGGCGTGACAGATTAGGTTGGTATCAGAGTTTAGGGATAGGTTAGTTGGGACTTAAGAACCCTAGGCTTTTGGCAGACCCTAGGATGATAGGGCGTGAGTGACGCTATATTTTGCGAAAGTCGGTGATTTGGTTATTTGACTCTTCCAGTGAGAGAAGAGGGATCGACATATCCTATTTCTGTTAGATAATTATGTTGGCTGCAGACAACATAAAGTTACAGAAATAGGAGGATGTCTTGACTTTCGCTAGATTGAGTCGAGGGTGGTTTTGTTACTGACGTGTGGTTTCTTGTGGCAGGATGCCTCCCCAACGTCGGATTCCTACCGGGGTACCCCTGTACCCCCGGATGAGACGGAGCAGTCCAGACCTTCCGAGATTAGCGAGTTGAGGGCCTGGTGGCCCAGTTGGCTGAGAGCACTCACCGATAGGAGCAGAGGATCGATCAGCTACTTGCCCAGAGAGAGGCACCGCCCCCAACTGCTTTTGAGGCCCCTGCACCACCAGTTATACCTCTTGTGCCGACGGCACCATCGTCGGGTAGTGGGGCTTAGGGAGCGGTCCAGCCATTTACCCCGGAGGAGGAGCAGGATTTTGCTGACAAGCTCGCCAAGTTTTGTCAGCACAGACCGCCTAGATTCTCGGGGCGGAACATACAGTCGTGGGAGATCGGGTCATGGTTAGCAGCGATGGAGAAGCTATTCAGGGATTTCTCATCGACTCGAGGTACAGGGTTCATATGGCGGTACACTGCCTAGACGGAGATGGAGATGCTTGGTGGCGTCGGGTGGAGCCACTGGAGTTTCAGATTACCCAACAGCTACCCTGGTCCGAGTTCCGGCGTATGCTACTGGATACCTATTTTTCGACCAGCGTGAAGTAGAAATTGGAGGATGACTTGAAGAATCTACAGCAGGGCGACCGATCAGTTCAGGCCTACTATCAGGAGTTCATGCAGTTGCTTAACTGCGTGCCATTTGTCGCCCGTGATGGTCCCCATCAGGTGGAGTTATTCGAGGTAGGTCTCCACAGCGAGATATATACCTTGGTTCATGCGCAAAGGCTTCAGACTCTGGAGGAGGTCGCAGAGCATGCCCAGTGGGTGGAGAGAGGCGACATTGTGGTTGCCAGGCGAGGCGGTATGGTCGCGCAGAGTTCTGACAGGAAGCGACCAGCACCAGACGACGGGGGACAGGCCAGTTCATGGAGACTGCCACGACCGCCGCGGCCTCAGTTTTCTGGCCGTGGGCGTTCCGAGCGACGAGGGCCTGGTGGATCCCAGAGGCCACAGCAGCAGTAGAGGTCACAGCCGAGACGGCAGAGGTCCCAGCAGCAGCCCCAGAGACAGCAGCAGCAGCCGAGGCAGTCCCAATTTTCTGATAGGTGTATCTTTTTGGAGGTCAGCATCTCGCCAACACTTGTGATCAGCGGTGGGGACGCTGTTATATTTGTGGGCAGTCTGGACATCTGCGAGCCTCTTGTCATCTTTCGACATCTTCAGCAGCACCCTCTTCTGCGTCGGCCCCTTTTGCTCCTCAGCAGCGGGCGTCAGCTCAGCGGCCCTACGCTCCAGCGAGCAGATCACCTTCCTCCCACCCTATTGACTACCGGCCTCCAGCTCAGAGCGGACAGGTCTACGCCGCCCAGGTAGAGACTTCTCAGCAGCCGACTATGTGGTGGCAGGTATTACTTTACTTTCCCGCATTAGAGTGCGCACTTTATTTGATACTGGAGCATCGCATTCTTTTGTTAGTAGATCATTTGCATCATTACATGGGTTAAAGGTAGGACGGTTACCACGTGCACTAGAGGTTTAGATTCCCGATCACACTTTGCACGTAGAGGAGTGTTGTTGGTCTTGCCCGGTGCAGTCCGAGTCCTAGATTATGCCAGCAGACCTGATGGTCTTGAGACAGCTACGGGACTTTGATGTGGTTTTGGGGATGGATTGGCTGGCTCGGTATTTCGCGACTATTGATTGTGCCGCGAGGACGGTCACTTTTTAGAGAGCCAAGCCAGGAGGTGTT
>JAQNDB010004464.1:0-23682 GCA_029204045.2 Tillandsia leiboldiana
TTTATGATTGAAAAGAATGAAAAGATCATTCGTGTTAGAAGTGATAGGGGTGGAGAATTCATAAATTCAAAATTCATTGACTTTTGTACTTCAAATGGAATTAAACATGAATTCTCGGCACCCTATACACCTCAGCAAAATGGTGTTGTTGAGCGCAAAAACCGGGTTGTTCAAGAGATGGCGCGTGTGATGCTTCATAGCCGGAAATTACCGCTACATTTTTGGGCTGAAGCTGTGAACACCGCTGTCTATGTCATTAACAGAGTGTATTTGCGCCCAGGAACTTGAATACACCATATGAGCTGTGGTTTAGTAGAAAACCGGATATCAAGTACTTTCGTATCTTCGGGAGTCGATGTTACATCTTACGTGACCGGGAAAATCTTGGAAAGTTCGACTCTCGAAGTGATGAAGGGATCTTTTTGGGTTATTCTACGAATAGCAGAGCATATCGAGTATTTAACATCGAATCTAAGACGATCGTAGAATCTATAAATGTTAAAGTAGATGAAGCTTCTCACTTTGAATCTGAAAAATCTACCCTCGATATCTCTCTAGATGATGATTCTCCTGCTAGTGCATCTTCTTATAATAATACTTCCAATATTAATGATGCATCTAATGGTTCTTCTAGTTTATCTGATGTGCAGGAATCATCTCGTGTACCTCCGAGTACTCCGTTTCAACAAACGCTACGAATCTCCAAGGATCATCCGGAATCGAACATCATTGGAGATCCACAAGAAGGAGTTAGAACTCGAAGGCAGTTGGTTTGCGGATTTGCTTGCTACGTATCTTTAATCGAACCAAAGACAATAGATGAAGCTCTTCAGGATGACTACTGGATTAAAGCAATGCAGGAAGAGCTCCATCAATTTGAGCGAAACAAAGTCTGGGAATTAACGAAGCCTCCAAAGCAACATAATGTGATAGGTACCAAATGGATCTTCAAGAACAAGAAAGATGAAGATGGTACTATCATCAGGAACAAGGCACGACTAGTTGCTCAAGGCTACTCTCAAGTAGAAGGTATAGACTTTGACGAAACTTTCGCCCCTGTAGCTAGACTCGAGTCCATTCGTATATTGTTTGCTATTGCTTGTCATTTTAAAATCAAATTATTTCAAATGGACGTCAAGAGCGCATTTCTAAATGGGTTTTTAAATGAGGAAGTTTATGTAGCTCAACCGAAAGGTTTTGTAGATCATAAACAACCTAACCATGTTTTTCGTCTGAAAAAGGCTCTTTACGGTCTGAAACAAGCACCGCGAGCATGGTACGAAAGGTTAACAAAGCACCTTTTGGAGAAGGGCTATACTCGAGGGGGAGCTGACAGGACTCTCTTTGTGAAGCATTATCAAAATAATTTCATTGTAGCACAAATCTATGTCGATGACATTGTATTTGGTGCAACAAAAGATAATGATGCTTCTAAATTCGCGGAGACCATGGAAAGCGAATTTGAGATGTCCATGATGGGCGAATTGTCTTATTTTCTTGGATTGCAAATTAAACAAAATGATGAAGGTATTCACTTGAGTCAATCCAAGTATGCAATGGAGTTGGTCAAAAAGTTTGATCTAGAAAATTGTAAAGATTTTCCAACTCCAATGGGAACTAGCCACAAGGGACTTGGAAGTGAATCACATAGTGAGAATGTAGACGAGAAACTGTATAGAAGTATGATTGGAAGTCTACTTTACCTCACGGCTAGTCGCCCGGATATATCCTTTAGTGTTGGGATTTGCGCGAGATATCAATCAGCACCAAAGGAGGTTCACCTGAAAGCGGTGAAACGGATCATCCGGTACATCAAAGGATCAATTAATTTCGGAATTTGGTATCCTATGGGAACAAGTCTGGACATTGTTGGATACTCCGATGCCGATTGGGCAGGATCAGTGGATGATCGGAAAAGCACGAGTGGTGCATGCTTCTATCTTGGCCATTGCCTTGTTGCTTGGCACAGTAAAAAACAGAATTGCATAGCACTCTCGACTGCCGAAGCGGAATACATTTCAGCTGGAAGTTGCTCAACTCAACTCATTTGGATGAAAAGCGTACTGAGCGACTTTCGCATTTCAGCATCTTCGGTAACAATACTTTGTGACAACACAAGTGCTATTAACATTTCTAAAAACCCTGTGTTGCACTCTAGAACAAAACATATTGAACTTAGATATCATTTTCTTAGAGAGCTAGTTGAATCAAATACTCTTCAACTTTCATATATTTCAACTGAAGATCAATTAGCTGACTTTTTAACAAAACCTTTGGATCAAAAACGTTTTATTCATTTGCGAAAAGCAATTGGTATGCTTTCTTTGAAATAAACTTCTTTTTGAAACCTTTGCTTAGGATAGGTTTTGTATTTGTTTTTGTTTTGTTCATTATCTATGTTTATACATAGGACATTAATTGAGCATTGATTATAATTGACTTTAATTGCATCTTTTCGTACATTTAGAAATTTATTATGCTTTTGCCATCATAATATTTCACTGTTGCAATGATCATTTATGTTAATTAAATCATCTTCTAAAGTGATCAAAGTCAATTTCTCTCTCAATGATCTCTTGGTATAGTCATTATCTTATTTGACTGTTTAGTCGAGTATGAAATCGAGATCAATTTTTGGTTGAATACTTTATATCTTAAATAATTGATAGCCAATTGAGGGGGAGTCAAAGCTAATGTAAAATGCTCAAAAGATGTGGAAAGAGTTACATCCCAATGAGGAGTGTGAAAACTACCACCACATGGAGGAAAGAGCTACCACCTCGGTCGTCCGAGTATTGTGTGCAGCTACCACATGTATACCAAGCATGGTTGTTCAAATTTTTGATTTAGTAAAATGCATGTTGAAATACTTGACTCTGTCAAATTTCAAGGTTGGTATAAGGTGGGATTTTAAAGAAAGATGCTCAAAGAGCCACTCTCTTCAACAGATTGTCTAGATACATTATCTACTATATTTGGGATTTCAAACATCTATTGATCTTTGTATTTCATTTTCTTTACTGAATTGATGATTTGATAAAGGCATTACTCATAAGATCAAGTTAGATGTGATTGAAGGTGTTCAACTTTAAGGGATTTAATTTTTGTAAATTTTCGTTTCATTTTTGGATATTACTGATAGATTTGGCATAATCTAATTCTTGTTGTGTGAAACGATGCTTTTTGTTTAAAGTTGATACACATTTGTGTTTACAATCTTTTTCTGGTTTTTCTTGAATTTCTCTGAAATTTTTCTAAAGAAAAAGTTGGGGCCGATCCGGATCGGGCTAGGTAATCCGGATCCCGAACGCAGGTTTTCTCCTGCGGGCTGACGATCCGGATTGGACCTGCCGATCCGGATCCCGAACGCAGTTTTCTCACTGCGGGTAGCCGATCCGGATCGCAAGCTCGGGAGGATCCGGATCGCGGCTAGGTTTTTATAAAGAACAAAAGGGTTTTGATTTCTTTTACTCCAATCTTTTGTTCAAAAGTTTCCAGAGCGCTTCTCTCTAGATTTCATCCTCCTTGGAAGCTTTCAAACTCAAAGTTCTTCAATTCCAAGTAAGTTTTATTGATCAAAATCTCGGTTTTTCACCGTTTTTCTCTGTTCCTCCCCAAACGCACGAATTTCTTGGATCAACTTTGTTTGTGGATGGTTTTTGATCAAATTTCTTTTGAAATAAGAACTCTGGGTAGATTAGTTTTGATTATATGCTAGGTTTTCTCCTGATTAACGGATTTTTAGGCTTCGATTTCTAAAATTTCGGTTTTAGGGCATATAATAAGGATTTTCGGAAATTATGCAATTGATCTATTTTTAACAGTCCTTTTGCAAAACTAATTTGATTCTTAGTCTCTCTACATGATAATGATTCTTTGGATACAATTTTTCAATTTTTGAAAATTAACAATTTTTCATGTGTTCTTGAGTTCGTCTTCACAGGATTTAAATCTTCTCAAAGCACTCTGATCAATGGCACTTAATTCAATGAGTTTCTCTTGGTTAATCCTTCTCCTGGCTTCAATGATGCACACAAGTACATCTGTTAAAAGGGAACCAGATGATTCAACTCAAAACAAGACGAAAAATGCAGAAGAAGACAGCTCAGACTATGATGATGAAGAATGGGATGAATTCTTCAAAGATGTTCAACAGAAAATTGATGAGGAAAACAGGAAATCTGTCAAGGGCAAAAGGCTAATGAAATCTGCATCAACAACTAAGCAATATACGAGACGGAAGACTGTCCAATGGAGTGAAAATCAGCCTAGTAGGCCTCTCACCAGAGCTCGCTCACTCTCTGGTATTCTACAAACTGAATCTCCATGGGTTACGGGACCGGATGCCCCATCTGCATCTACACAGCATCCATCACACACGAAGAGACAGGCTACAGACGCTGATGTGTTGGAATCGCTTCGACAAGAACAACAAAGACTGTCTGCTGAACAAGAAAGAATGTCGAAGGAACTTCAGCAACTTTCCTCTAAACAGAAGAAGATCAAGAAGAAGTGCTCAACTATTTCGACAATGCTTAAAGGGATTTTGAGCAAGCTCAGTTGTACCAGCTCCGACTCCTCCGACTGAACTGCACCTTCATTTTTCTTCTTTTTGTGCAGGATTTCACTTTTAGCTTCGTTCTCAGGTTTTACGTTTTATTGGAACTTTTTCACTCTCCTAACATTTCGTAGTCTTAACTACATTTTGGCTTTGTTTTGTGACAAAAAGGGCAATGATTGATTGAACATGATGATGTGTTGGAACATCAAAGGTAAGTTGAAACACAAAGGTACAATGATGATGTGAATGAACATCAAGGTAAGGAATCTTGATGATGAAGATTTTGTATACATCAAGGTAAGTAAGATCTTAACTTCAACTTTTGGTTTTTCCATTTGTTTGAATGCATGCCTCGACTAACTATTTGCTAACTATTTGGGCATGTATTATAACTAACAAGTTGATGTTGGACTAACAAGTTTGTGACACTTGGTTTTTGATTACTTAAAAGATATGTTGGTTCTTAACTCTGATCAATTACATATCTATATATATATAAGATGTTCACAAACATGTTCATGACATTTGGTTTTTGATTGCAAAGAGGATATGTTGGTGTTTTAACTATGATCTGTTTACATATCTGAATGTATAAATGTCATGGTAAGTATGAATGAGTATAAACTTCATCTCTGTTTGTGGTTTTTTTGAATGATATAAAATTCTTGAGGTATCTAACGATTTCTTTTGTCAAGAATGATTTCTTTTTGCAGAGAGTACAGATGTCTAAGTCTAGAGTCTGTTTTAGGAGTTTAACTCATGTATTGTATTTTGGATCTCCTTTGTAAATTTTTGTTGTATGGTGATAGCAACAAAAATATCTTTTTGAATTTTCTTTAGTGGATCTATGTTTTGTCACGAAACCGCCAAAGGGGGAGATTGTTACGGAATTTGAGTTGGCGTAGTTTCGTGAAAGTTTCAAGTCCTGAAGATTGAAGGTCAAGAATGCTGGATCATTTAACTCAATCTCAAGAAAGAAGAATTCAAAAGGATCAGGTATGTTTAACTAAAGAATTTGTGTGATCCGAATACTTCTTGTAGTGTAGAAACACTTGGAAGAGTCTTTCATTGCATAAAAATCAAAAACTGGACTTGGGACATTTTCAGGATCCGGATCAGCTTGTTCGATCCGGATCCCGAAGGTGGTTCGTTCATACATCGTCGCAATCCGGATCGTAGTCTTTTGATCCGGATCCCGAACGTTGAGTTTACCATCTACCTTGGACGATCCGGATCTTGCTTCACAATCCGGATCCCGAACGTTGATGTTTGGTGAACTGTATGAACGATCCGGATCGTAGTCACATGATCCGGATCCCGAACCTTCGTTTTTCTGGAATTGGCTGATTCGTTATGACGATCCGGATCCCAGTTATCACGATCCGGATCGCCGTCCGTAAAAATCCAGAAATGGTAGGTTTTTGATTCTTATCTCCTTCCTAGGGTTTCTAACCTATAAATACACCCTATGTCTTTCTTTCTAGGGTGAATCCACATAGCCGTCATTTTCTTGTATCATCTTATACGGCTATAGATCCACATATAGAGAAGAAAGGAAATCATTAGAGAATACTCTATGTTTCTTCATCTATATTGATTAGTTTGATTCTAGGTTTTCATACTCACATCTTGAGTTGAATCAAACTAATGAATACTTAGATGGTATTTCCGATCTATCTTTGATCTAAGTATTCGGCGGATCATCACCACCCAAAAACAACGATTTTACCCCAAAAATCGGCGCGTGGATTCGCGTGTCCTTGTGGATTCAAGGTTCAATCGCTCTCGTGGATTCGGAGCGAGGCACGTTCGTGGATTCGAACGGTGCTATTGGGTGAAGACCGTGGATTCGGTCGGACGTCGTGGATTCGACGTTGGACGCCGTGGATTCGGCGTTGGGCGCAGATCGTGGATTCGAGAAGCGTCGGAGCGAGCGGAGAAGATCCTCTAGGAGCGTATGGAAAAGGTTGAGTCGTAAGTGTGTACGGTAAATCACCTTGTACGTGTTTTAATTCTAGTGGATTTCTGCCGTGTTATCGGTCCCGTGGTTTTTTACTCCGGTGATGGAGTTTTCCACGTAAAAATCTTGCGTGTTATTTTATTTTCCGCATTGGGTTTTATCGCAACGATTTTTTGAGTGTTTATACGTTTACACCTATTCACCCCCCTCTAGGTGTTTCTTCCCCTATTTAGATCCGTATTATATACGTGACCCAACAGATCCGAATACTTCTTATAGCGTAGAAACACTTGGATGGATTTGTTATTGCATAAATATCAAAAACCGGACATGGGACATGTTCAGGATCCGGATCAGACTGTTCGATCCGGATCCCGAAGGTGGTTCGTTCATACACCAGTTCAATCCGGATCGTAGCTTCCCTTGATCCGGATCCAGAACATTGAGTTTACCATTTTATTTGAACGATCCGGATTGTTGGGTTATATGTAATAAGGATCTAAATAGGGGAAAAAACACCTAGAGGGGGGTGAATAGGTGTAAACGTATAAACACTCAAAAATCGTTGCGATAAAAACCCACTGCGGAAATAAAAAATAACTCGCAAGATTTTTACGTGGAAAACTCCATCACCGGAGTAAAAAACCACGGGACCGATAACACGGCGAAATCCACTAGAATTAAAACACGTACAAGGTGATTTACCGTACACACTTACGACTCAACCTTTTACATACGCTCCTAGAGGATCTTCTCTGCTCGCTCCACGACGCTTCTCGAATCCACGATCTGCGCCCAACGCCGAATCCACGGCGTCCAACGTCGAATCCACGACGTCCGACTGAGTCCACGGTCTTCACCCAATAGCACCCTTCGAATCCACGAACGTGCCTCGCTCCGAATCCACGAGAGCGGTTGAACCTTGAATCCACAAGGACACGCGAATCCACGCGCCAATTTTTGGGGTAAATCGTTGTTTTTGGTGGTGATGATCCGCCGAATACTTTGATCAAAGATAGATCGGAAATACCATCTAAGTATTCATTAGTTTGATTCAACTCAAGATGTGAGTATGAAAACCTAGAATCAAACTAATCAATATAGATGAAGAAACATAGAGTATTCTCTAATGATTTCCTTTCTTCTCTATATGTGGATCTAGAGCCGTATAAAATAAGATATGAATATGACGGCTATTTTCCTTTACCCTAGAAAAGGAGTCATAGGGTCTATTTATAGGTTAGAAACCCTAGGAAGGAGATAAGAATCAAAAACCTACCATTTCTGGAAATTTTACGGACGGCGATCCGGATCGGATTAGCTATGATCCGGATCGTCGTAACGAGTCAGGTAGTTCCAGAAAAACGAAGGTTCGGGATCCGGATTGAAGTGCTTGATCCGGATCGTTCATACAGTTCACCAAACATCAACGTTCGGGATCCGGATTGCGAAGCCTGATCCAGATCGTTCAAGGAAAATGGTAAACTCAGTGTTCGGGATCCGGATCAAGAGAGGCTACGATCCGGATTGAACTGGTGTATGAACGAACCACCTTCGGGATCCGGATTGAACAACCTGATCCGGATCCTGAACATGTCCCAAGTCCAGTTTTTGATTTTTATGCAATGAAAGATTCTTCCAAGCGTTTCTACACTACAAGAAGTATTCGGATCACACAAAATCTTTAGTTAAACATACCTGATCCTTTTGAATTCTTCTTTCTTGAGATTGAGTTAAATGATCCAACTTTCTTCACCTTTAATCTTCAATACTTGAATCTTTCACGAAACTACGCCAACTCAAATTCCGTAACAATCTCCCCCTTTGGCGGTTTCGTGACAAAACACAGATCCACTAAAGAAAATTCAAAAAGATATTTTTGTTGCTATCACCATACAACAAAAATTTACAATGGAGATCCAAAATAAAATACATGAGTTAAACTCCTAAAACAGACTCTAGACTTAGACATCTGTACTCTCTGCAAAAGAAATCATTCTTGACAAAAGAAATCGTTAGATACCTCAAGAATTTTATATCATTCAAAAACCATATACAGAGATGAAGTTTATACTCATTTATACTTACCATGACATTTATACATTCAGATATGTAAACTGATCATAGTTAAAACACCAACATATCTTCTATGCAATCAAAAACCAAATGTCATGTTAGTGAACATCAACTTGTTAGTTATATTACATGCCCAAATAGTTAGTTGAATAGTTAGTCGAGGCATGCATTCAAACAAATGAAAACCAAAAGTTGAAGTTCTACTTACCTTTCAAGTTGAGGTTATACTTACCTCGATGTTCACACATTCACATCATCATTGTTCAAGTTCGATATTCACATCATCATTGTTCAAGTTCTCTCTAAACTCTCTCCCCCTTTTTGTCACAAACAAAGCCAAAATCACAAAAATTTAAGGAGAGTCAAGAAGTTTCAAAAATTTGTTCCTAAAAGTAAGAACTAGAACTGAGAGTGAGTCCTAAAAACAGAACAAGGTTAAAGCCTGCACAAAAATTGTTAGAGCAAAAATTAATTATCGGAGTCTGAATCCTCAGACGCACTATATCCCATCTTAGCGAACATGTTCTTGATCAATTTCTTCATCGAATTTACTTTCTTGGTCAATGTAATTTGGGATGCGGTTATGATCTCGAGTTCTTCAGACATTCGGCTTTGTTCTTTGGTTATTCGCTCTTGCTCAAGAGATAGGCGCTGTTGTTGCTTGAAGATTGAAGTTACTGATGCGTCTTCATCCGCGCCAGGTGCTTGTTGAGACGGTGAGGCCGAGGTGCCGACACAAGGTTTCTTACCAGTGGACGGTGTCGGAGTAACATGTGGTAATTTGTGAAGTGACTTCACAACGGTGGACTCATCGATCATACCCAAACATTGATGATAAGTCGGTGAAGTAATATCAACCTGAAATTTCTTCAAGATCCTCATTATAATCAGTGGAAATGGAATTCTTTTTGTGGGATGAGGGTGCTCAACATATCTTGTCATTCTATTCCAAATAATGTATGGAATGTTGATATTCAATCCCATTGCCTCAGGCGGATGTCCTAAGAGATACAAAAATAGCATTCGATCCCATCTCAAGACTTTCGTCTGCAAATTTGGAAGGATATTGTAACAGGTGATGAAGTTTAGGAATCGGTACTCAAGACGAAGTTCTTTGGATCTGATCGATTTCTCCGTTGATTGCGTTCCTTCCAAACAAATTCCCAATCTTCTTCGTCTTCTGATTCAGTGTCAATTTGAGAGATATTCCTTGGGTTCTCTTGACATGGTTCATTTATTTCAATACCTCGAGCTCGTCCAGGTCGTCGAGCAAGTCTTTTTCTTTTTAAGAAAATGGATGAAGAGGTCATTGGTGCTTTTCCTTTTTCCGCAGCAGTGAGCGGAGCCTTTTCCTTTGATGTCTCTGCATGGGCTTTCCCTTTCGATGCAACAGAGGTTTTCTGTGGCGATTCTCCAGGATGTGTTTCATCATCTGATAACTCATCCCAATTAACTTCATCCTTTTTAGCCCTCTTGGTAGTGTCTCTCGTATGTACCATAGCAGCAAGTAGGAAAACAATCGAAGTGATCACCATAGCTATTGGTCTCTTGAGAAAAGAAATCCTGTGTGCAACAACTCAAGAACACGAAAAAATTGTTAATTTTCAAAGATTTGAAAAATTGTACCCAAACAATCATTATCGTGTAGAGAGACTAAAAATCAAATTAGTTTTGTAAAAGAGATTTTTAAAAATAGATCAATTGCATGATTTTCGAAAATCCTTATTATATGCCCTAAAACCGAAATTTTTGAAATCGAAGACCAAAAATCCGTTTATCTTGAGAATACCTAGCATATAATCAAAACTAATCTACCCAGAGTTCTTATTTCAAAAGAAATTTGATCAAAAACCATCCACAAACAAAATTGATCCAAGAAATTCATCACGTTTGAGGAGGAATAGAGAAAAACGGTGAAAAACTGAGATTTTGATCAATAAAACTTACTTGGAGTTGAAGAACTTGAGTTTGAAAGCTTCCAAGAAGGATGAAATCTAGAGAGAGAGGCTCTGGAAACTTTGGAACAAAAGATTGGAGTAAAAGAAATCAAAACCCTTTTGTTCTTTATAAAACCCTAGCCGCGATCCGGATCAGACCATGCTTGCGATCCGGATCGGCTACCCGCAGTGAGAAACTGCGTTCGGGATCCGGATCGGCAGGTCCAATCCGGATCGTCAGCCCGCAGAAGAATACCTGCGTTCGGGATCCGGATCATCTTGCCCGATCCGGATCGGCTCCAACTTTTTCTTTAGAAAATTTCAAGAAAAACCAGAAAAAGATTGTAAGCACAAATGTGTATCAACTTTAAACAAAAATCATCGTTTCATACAACAAGAATTAGATTATGCCAAATCTATCAATAATATCCAAAAATGAAACGAGAATTTACAAAAATTAAATCCCTTAAAGTTGAACACCTTCAATTACATCTAACTTGATCTTATGAGTAATGCCTTTAACAAATCATCAATTCAGTAAAGAAAATGAAATACAAAGATCAATAGATGTTTGAAATCCCAAATATAGTAGATAATGTATCTAGACAATCTGTTGAAGAGAGTGGCTCTTTGAGCATCTTTCTTTAAAAACCCACCTTATACCAACCTTGAAATTTGACGGAGTCAAGTATTTCAACATGCATTTTACTTAATCAAAATTTGAACAACCATGCTTGGTATACATGTGGTAGCTGCACACAATACTCGGACGACCGAGGTGGTAGCTCTTTCCTCCATGTGGTGGTAGTTTTCACACTCCTCATTGGGATGTAACTCTTTCCACATCTTTTGAGCATTTTACTTTTCTTTGACTCCCCCTCAATATGCTATCAATTATTTAAGATATAAAGTATTCAACCAAAAATTGATCTCGATTTCATACTCGACTAAGCAGTCAAATAAGATAATGACTATACCAAGAGATCATTGAGAGAGAGAAATTGACTTTGATCACTCAGAAGATGATTTAATTAACATAAATGATCATTGCAACAGTGAAATATTATGATGGCAAAAGCATAATAAATTTCTAAATGTGCGAAAAGATGCAATTAAAGTCAATTATGATCTATGCTCAATTAATGTCCTATGTACAAACATAGATAATGAACAAAACAAAACAAAAAACAAACAAAACCTATCCTAAGCAAGGATTTCAAAAAGAAGTTTATTTCAAGGAAAGCATTCCAATTGCTTTTCGCAAATGAATAAAACGTTTTTGATCCAAAGGTTTTGTTAGAATGTCAGCTAATTGATCCTCAGTTGAAATATATGAAAGTTGAAGAGTATTTGATTCAACTAGCTCTCTAAGAAAATGATATCTAAGTTCAATATGTTTTGTTCTAGAGTGCAACACAGGGTTTTTAGAAATGTTAATTGCACTTGTGTTGTCACAAAGAATTGTTACCGAAGATGCTGAAATCCGGAAGTTGCTCAACACACTTTTCATCCAAATGAGTTGGGTTGAACAACTACCCGCTGAAATGTATTCCGCTTCGGCAGTCGAGAGTGCTATGCAATTCTGCTTTTTACTGTGCCATGCAACAAGGCAATGGCCAAGATAGAAGCACGCACCACTCGTGCTTTTCCGATCATCCACTGATCCTGCCCAATCGGCATCTGAGTATCCAACAATATCCAAACTTGTTCCCATAGGATACCAAATTCCGAAATTAATTGATCCTTTGATATACCGGATGATCCTTTTCACCACTTTCAGGTGAACCTCCTTTGGTGCAGATTGATATCTCGCGCAGATCCCAACACCAAAAGATATATCCGGGCGACTAGCCGTGAGGTAAAGTAGACTTCTAATCATACTTCGATACAGTTTCTCGTCTACATTCTCACTTTGTGATTCACTTCCAAGTCCCTTGTGGCTAGTTTCCATTGGAGTCAGAAAATCCTTCGAATTTTCAAGATCAAACTTTTTAACCAACTCCATTGCATACTTGGATTGACTCAAGTGAATACCTTCATCATTTTGTTTAATTTGCAATCCAAGGAAATAAGTCAATTCGCCCATCATGGACATCTCAAATTCGCTTTCCATGGTCTCCGCGAATTTAGAAGCATCATTATCTCTTGTTGCGCCAAATACAATGTCATGGGCATAGATTTGTGCTACAATGAAATTGCTTTGATAATGCTTCACAAAGAGAGTCCTATCAGCTCCCCCTCGAGTGTAGCCCTTCTCCAAAAGGTGCTTTGTCAACCTTTCGTACCATGCTCGCGGTGCTTGTTTCAGACCGTAAAGAGCCTTTTTCAAACGAAAAACATGGTTAGGTTGTTTATGGTCTACAAAACCTTTCGGTTGAGCCACATAAACTTCCTCATTTAAAAACCCATTTAGAAATGCGCTCTTAACGTCCATTTGAAATAATTTGATTTTAAAATGACAAGCAATAGCAAATTGTATACGAATGGACTCGAGTCTAGCTACAGGGGCGAATGTTTCATCAAAGTCTATACCTTCTACTTGAGAGTAGCCTTGAGCAACTAATCGTGCCTTGTTCCTGATGATAGTACCATCCTCATTTTCTTGTTCTTGAAGATCCATTTGGTACCTATCACATTATGTTGCTTTGGAGGCTTCGTTAATTCTCAGACTTTGTTTCGCTCAAATTGACGGAGCTCTTCCTGCATTGCTTTAATCCAGTAGTCATCCTGAAGAGCTTCATCTATGTTCTTTGGTTCGATTAAAGATACGTAGCAAGCGAATCCACAAACCAACTGCCTCCGAGTTCTAACTCCTTCTTGTGGATCTCTAATAATATTCGATTCTGGATGATCCTTGGAGATTCGTAGCGTTTGTTGAAACGGAGTACTCGGAGATATATGAGATGATTCCTGCACATTAGATAAACTTGAAGAACCATTAGATGCATCATTAATATTGGAAGTATTATTATGAGAAGATGCAACGGCAGGAGAATCATCATCTAGAGAGATATCGAGGGTAGATTTTTCAGATGCAAAGTGAAAAGCTTTATCTACTTTAACATTTATAGATTCTACGATCGTCTTAGATTCCAAGTTAAATACTCGATATGCTCTACTATTAGTAGAATACCCTAAGAAAATCCCTTCGTCACTTCGTGAGTCAAACTTTCCAAGATTTTCACGGTCACGTAAAATGTAACACCGACTCCCGAAGATGCGAAAATATTTGATGTTGGGTTTTCTACCACACCATAGTTCATATGGTGTATTTAACGTTCCCGGGCGCAAATAAACTCGATTAATTACATAGATTGCAGTGTTCACAGCTTCAGCCCAAAAATGTAGCGGTAAATTCCGGCTGTGAAGCATAACACGTGCCATCTCTTGAACAACCCTGTTCTTGCGCTCGACAACACCATTCTGTTGAGGTGTATAGGGTGCAGAGAATTCATGTTTAATACCGTTTGAAGTACAAAAGTCAATGAATTTAGAATTAATGAATTCTCCACCTCTATCACTTCTAACACGAATGATCTTTTCATTCTTTTCAATCATAATACGAAGGCAAATCTCGTGAAAAGAATCAAAAGTATCAGCTTTCTCTTTTAAAAATGCTACCCAAGAATACCGAGAGAAATCATCAATCATCAAGAAAATATACCATTTACCTCCCAAAGATGGTTGACGAGTTGGCCCCATTAAATCCATGTGTAAAAGTTCCAAAGGCCGTTTTGTACCAACGTGGTTCAAGTTCTTGTGTGCAGTTCTGGACTGTTTTCCCTTTTGGCAACCACCACACACAATGTTTTGTTTAAATAAAAGTTTAGGAACCCCCTTGACCACGTCCTTGTTTGAAATTTTAACAAGTTCCTTAAAATTTATGTGACCTAGCCTTTCATGCCAAAGTGTTTCATTATTCAAAGAAACTAGGTTACATTTTTCTGAAATTTTATTAGGAACAACATAGCAATTGTTTTCAGATCTAACCCCTTTTAGAAAGAAGACATGGTCCTTATCAGTTACAACGCATTCAACAGATGAAAAGTTAACTGAAAAACCATTGTCGCAAAGTTGACTTATGCTTATGAGGTTAGTCTTAAGGCCATCAACAAATAAGACGTTTTTCAAAATCGGGCCATCTGGAATAGCTACCGTCCCTTTTCCAACAATTTTGGAAGATCGACCGTCTCCGAAAACAACAAGTCCACCGGAGATTTTCTCAAGATTTTGAAAACTATTTTTGTCACCGGTCATGTGACGGGAACAACCGCTATCCAGATACCAAGACGAACTATCATATGCATGCAAGGAAACATTGGTAACAAGACAAGGAAAAATTTGACCTTTGCGCACCCAAACCTTTTTGGAATGCGTCGGTAATGGTCGTGAAGTTATATGCCTAGGTGAAAGCATCTTGTTAAAACGATTGCTGCTCCTTGATGTGGTCGTCTTGCGCGGTCAACTACCAGGGTTCTTTTCTTTCAATTGATTTGGAATTGATTTCCGAGGAATCACCTTTGTGGTAGTCATTGCAAGAGATGTTTGAGGTGAGCATTTGACTCCCGTCTTGCAATATCTTCTTATGTGCCCTGAAACACCACAACGAAAACATACCTTAGATCTTGACGATCCCAAAGAGGATGAAGTAGGTTTGTTGTCGTTGTTTGTCTTGAATTCCGGTGTCGGAGGAGGAGATACCGACTGAGGCACAAAAACTGTCCCACTCGAACTTGGACTATTTCCAGTTTGAGTGTATCCGAGGCCGAACCGATTTGATTGACCAAGACCAAGAAGTCTATCCAACTTACTCCTTCCTGAAGAGAATCGCTGTAAGTCATCCTTGAGTTGGAAAATGGTCTTTGTCATTTCCAGGTTATCCTGTCGAGCCTCGTTGTAGAGCTTTGAGAAGTGATTCGCTTTATCCACCAGATTTGTATGTTCCTTCTCAAGTTGCTCATTGGACTCTTGAAGGGAAACATTTGCTTTTATCAGGTTTTCCCTTTCCACTTCAAGAGCGTTTGGGAGAGAAGTTGCCCTTTTTGCTTCTTCTTCGAGATCATGCAATCTCCCTCTCAAACTCTTGTTTTGCTTAGCCACTTTCTTTGAATCCCTCAAAAGTCTGTGGTAGGCTAGAGCAAAATCTTCACCTTCCGAATCATCCGATTCATTGTCCGTTGCATTCTTTTCAACAGTGGAGTTGGACAATGACTCGGACGTACTTGCCATAAAGCACATGAAGGGTGAAGATGTGGACGCGTGGAATGCCGTGGTGCTCTTTTCTTCATCACTAGAAGATGACTCATTTGACGTTGAGTTGTCATCCCAAGTGACGACTTGCATCGCCTTCTTCTTTGCCGGATACTTGTTGGGACACTCCGTTGCAATGTGGCCGTAGCCTCGACATTTGAAGCATTGTAGTTGTCCCTCTGAACTTTTCTTATCCTTTGAGAAGTTCTCTTGCTTTCTTGACTTGTAACTTGAAGTACCCTTGCCTTTGTTCGACTTTTCGAATGATGGAGATTTACTTGAATTACCCCTTCGAAAGTTGCGGCGAAACTTCCTTGTCAAGAGAGCGAGCTGCTTCTCAAATTTCTCCATAGAAAGGTTCTCGTCATCGTCTGAGGAGGATGTATCCGCGTCTTCTTCCTTAGTTGTTTTCAACGCATAACCTGAAGACTTAGAAGTGGATGCCTTTCCAGAAGAATTGTTAGTAGTAAACGTCATTTCATATGTTTGTAATGAACCAACTAATTCTTCTACACGTATTTCGTCCGGGTGTTTAATAGTTTCAATGGCTGTAACCTTTGGGCGAAATCGTTCAGGAAGAGTTCTTAAGATCTTTCTTACAATCTTAAATTCTGGAATCTTCTCTCCCAGGTTAGCACATGAGTTTACGATATCTTGCAATCGTGTATAGTAGTCCGTGAAAGATTCATTTTCTGCCATCAAGATAGAGTCAAACTTGCTCGTAAGGCATTGCAGTTTCTGAATCTTCACGAGGTTAGTTCCCTCATGTTGTAACCTGAAGAACATCCCAGATTTCTTTCGCAGTCTCACATGCTGAGACGCGAGAGAACTCAGTTTGAGATAAGGCATTAAAAATAACATTAATTCCCTTGCCATTGTATGAAGATAATCTAGACTCTTCCTTGGTCCATTTCGACCTAGGTTTTAAGGTGCGAACATCACCAATAAAATTCAGTTGGATTAGACCATCCTAATTCAATTGATTGCCACACCCGTTCGTCGATGGAAATTAAAAAGGCTTTCATCCGCACTTTCCAGTACGCATAATTTGTTCCATCGAAGAACGGGGTCGGTTTGATGTTTTCCACCTTCAACCATTGTTTACAACCCTATTCCCGCTCTGATACCACTTGTTGGGTTATATGTAATAAGGATCTAAATAGGGGAAAAAACACCTAGAGGGGGGTGAATAGGTGTAAACGTAGAAACACTCAAAAATCGTTGCGATAAAAACCCAATGCGGAAATAAAAAATAACTCGCAAGATTTTTACGTGGAAAACTCCATCACCGGAGTAAAAAACCCACGGGACCGCGATAACACGGCGAAATCCACTAGAATTAAAACACGTACAAGGTGATTACCGTACACACTTACGACTCAACTTTTCCATAACGCTCCTAGAGGATCTTCTCCGCTCGCTCCACGACGCTTCTCGAATCCACGATCTGCGCCCAACGCCGAATCCACGGCGTCCAACGTCGAATCCACGACGTCCGACCGAGTCCACGGTCTTCACCCAATAGCACCCTTCGAATCCACGAACGTGCCTCGCTCCGAATCCACGAGAGTGGTTGAACCTTTAATCCACAAGGACACGCGAATCCACGCGCCGATTTTTGGGGTAGAATCATTGTTTTTGGTGGTGATGATCCGCCGAATACTTAGATCAAGATAATCGGAAATACCATCTAAGTATTCATTAGTTTGATTCAACTCAAGATGTGAGTATGAAAACCTAGAATCAAACTAATCAATATAGATGAAGAAACATAGAGTATTCTCTAATGATTTCCTTCTTCTCTATATGGGATCTAGAGCCGTATAAAATAAGATATGAATATGACGGCTATTTTCCTTACCCTAGAAAAAGAGTCATAGGGTCTATTTATAGGTTAGGAAACCCTAGGAAGGAGATAAGAATCAAAAACCTACCATTTCTGGAAATTTTACGGACGGCGATCCGGATCGGATTAGCTGTGATCCGGATCGTCGTAACGAGTCAGGTAGTTCCAGAAAAAACGAAGGTTCGGGATCCGGATCGAAGTGCTTGATCCGGATCGTTCATACAGTTCACCAAACATCAACGTTCGGGATCCGGATTGCGAAGCCTGATCCGGATCGTTCAAGGAAAATGGTAAACTCAGTGTTCGGGATCCGGATCAAGAGAGGCTACGATCCGGATTGAACTGGTGTATGAACGAACCACCTTCGGATCCGGATTGAACAACCTGATCCGGATCCTGAACATTCCCAAGTCCAGTTTTTGATTTTTATGCAATGAAAGATTCTTCCAAGTGTTCTACACTACAAGAAGTATTCGGATCACACAAAATCTTTAGTTAAAACATACCTGATCCTTTTGAATTCTTCTTTCTTGAGATTGAGTTAAATGATCCAACTTTCTTCACCTTCAATCTTCAAGACTTGAAACTTTCACGAAACTACGCCAACTCAAATTCCGTAACAGAATCCTCGTTGCGTGATTGCTTGGTAGCCTTTCTCTTTCCAGAACCGCGACCACGTCCACTTCCAGTGGCCATCAAAACCACTAGTGCAAGAAACCATGAAAATGCCATTTCCTACAAAGAACACAATGCACTATGATTTTATCGTATAGGAAGGCTTAAACATGTCTAAGAAACATTCTAAACATGTCACAATTGATGATTCATCATTTAAAATTCATTTGCATTAAAAGCCCTAATTCTCAATTTTTTCTATGTCAAGAACACATGAAAATGTTAGATTCAATCAAATAAGCATGGAAACATGAATCTAATTAGATAGAAAGCAACCAATATGTTCTAAACATGAATTAAGAGTGATTTAAGCAAGAGATTTCATTTGGAGTAAGGATCAACTAAAAAATCCCAAAATAAAACATCAAAACCTAAAAACTAGGGTTTTGAAACAAAAGTAAGCAAGATTAATGAAGAAACTTACAAATCAAAGCAACAAATCACTTGATCTTGATGAAAAACCCCTTAGAGATGTTTTAGAGAGAGAGAGGGAGGGTTTTGAAGTGGGAGAGATGAAATAAAAACATTGTAGTCTCGGAATATAAGGAATCCCAGATCGCGTACCGGTACCAGAAGTCGCGTACCGGTACGCAGTGTAAAAGCCGAAAAACCATCGTTCGGGATCCGGATTGACAGGCAGGGGGATCCGGATCCGCAATGTAGTTCCGGTACTAAAAATGTAGTACCGGTACGCAAGTGAAAAACCAGAAAACTTCACATTCGGGATCCGGATTGGATTTTCTAATCCGGATTGGATTTTCAGGTACTAAAAAGCAGGTACCGGAACAACAGGGCCAAAAAGCAAAAATTTCTTGAAACAAATCCAAATTTTGAAATATTTTCAAATACCGATTTGTATACAATCAAGAAATCCATTTAAGTGCTTTGAAAAACAATGAATTCACATAGATGTCATTCAATCCAATTAATTATAAAAATTAAAAAGATTTACTCCAAACTCATGAAAAATAAAGGTAAAACATTATAAACCGTTTTTCATGTTATATTCATCAAACACAAGTCATCAAAAATAATCTTGAGATCCAAAGTCTATCAAGATGTAACGGATTTACAAAGATGACTTACGGAGATTTCCAAACGACATCAATCTTGAATTCTACCCTTTCAAATTGAGATAAGCACTAAAATACCTAAGGGTGGCTCTTTGAACATCTTTCAACTATCCCACCTTATACCAACCAGGAGATTGTTCAAAAAATAAGAGCTTTGCATATAAATCTACAAATGCTTCAACTAAAGATTTTCTCATAAAATACTATCAAGCATCCATAACATGTGGTAGCTTCACACACAAACCGGACGACCGGGGTGGCAGCTCTTTCCAGCATGTGGTGGTAGTTTTCACACTCCTTTCGGATGTAACTCTTTCCACATCTTTCATAATTTAATTATTTACCCTTGTAAGAAGGCAATCTCTTATGTGAAAGAATTAAATCCCAAATTTTAGTCTATCGGTTGTCTCACATTTATCACAATGAATTCACACAACCGAGATAGATTAAGCATCTAAAGATCACACATGATTTCTAAAATTTGATGCTTATAATATCAAAAACTCATATAATGAAGTATCTTCAAGATTATGATTATGGAGTAAAGTTGATAATCCATATAAAATTAATTTGGAGTGAATAACCGTGAAGCCCCTTTTTTATTCAATGCACTTGTTCATTAAAAACCTTTTGTTAAAGATCAAAACATAAAACCAAGAGCATTGAAAACACATGTAATGCAAAGATTAAGAAAAAATATAAAGAGAAAACCAATCAAAGCATTACATACAGTCATAAGCTAATTAGAACTTAAGACAAGGAAAGATATCACCTTTCCGAATCCAAAATCGCTGGATTTTGGGTTGTCTTGATTCGTTGTGGCCGGGGGTTGTCCGCTTTGACTGTTGATCCACCTTAGGTCTTTGCCTCGCAATGAGCCACTTGTATGATTGATGTGGTGGCTCGGACCTTTGGTGGGTTGAGTGAACTCCTTTGACTTGATGTATCTTTTGATCCGTTGAGTCCGCCCGTAGATGAAGTTGCCGAAGGATTTTTCTTTCTCTTTTTCGGGCAATTCTTCACCAAATGTCCTTCAAGTCCACAAAGGTGACACGTTCTTCCTCTCAATTTGAATGTGGAACTTGAAGCATGCACAGTTTGATCCTTCTTAAATCCCAAACCAACCTTGCTTGTTTGACCTAATCCGGACATACAATCAAATTTCTTGGAACCGGTTGAAAACCTTTGTATGTCGGATTTAAGTTGATGAACTTGCTTGGTCAAAGCTTGATTGGTGACATGAATATCCTCAAACTGTTTTTCTAGAAAACCAATCTTGTCCATATATGATTTAGCGTTTGTCTCCGATTGGTTTCGCTCTTCTTGGAGGATTTTATTGTTTACCAATAAACGTTCTCGTTCCTCCTCGAGATCATGAAGTTTTATCTTTAAAGCATGATTCTTGTCTTGATCTTCAAGTCGTTGCTTTCTCAACTTCTTGATATGTTTGGCCATCTTCTTAGATTCCGCAAGAAGTTGTTGATATGCCTCAACGAGTTCTTCCTCGTCCGACTCCCCCTCACTTGATGACTCTCCGCCGGTTGTTGATGTTTCATACAAAATCAAAGGAGTAGAGTCAGTGACTAAAGATGATAAACAATTATTAGAAGAGGGAAAATGAGAGGCATGAGAAGCAACGATTTTTTCCTCTTTACTTGAGGTCGATTCATTAGAAGTAGAATCGTCCCAAGTTTTCGCTTGCAAAGCCTTCTTTTTATATGATTTCGGAGAAGGACAATCCGTTGAAAAATGGCCGTAGCCTTTGCATCGATAGCATTGGATTTCCCCTTCGAAATCATCTTTTTCTTTTTCTTTAGAAGGTTTTGCAAAGCTTTTGAGGTTAGAGGATTTAGAACCCGATGATCCTTTAGATGGTTTCGTGGATGAAGATCCATCGGTTCGATTCTTCCAAAATTTCCGACGAAATTTCTTTGTGATCCGCGCCAATTGTTCTTCAAAATCGGCAAAAGAGATTTCATCGTCGGAACTTGATTCGCTATCTTCTTCCTTTGTTGATTTGAATGCAATACCTGTAAGCTTAGAAGAAGACTTGGAAGAAACTTGATTAGTAGGAAAAGTCATTTCATAAGTTTGCAAAGCACCTACTAATTCCTCTACACTCATCTCATCCGGATGACTAACGGTTTCAATGGCGGTAACCTTTGCCCTAAACCGTTCCGGAAGAGTCCGAAGTATCTTTCTTACAATTTTCGACTCCGGGATCTTTTCTCCTAAATTAGCACATGTATTTATTACATCTTGAAGTCTAGTGTAATAATCTGTAAACAATTCATGCTCTTCCATATGAATAGAGTCAAATTGACTTGTAAGCATCTGGAGCTTTTGAATTTTTACAAGATTAGTACCCTCATGTGTAATTTTGAGAATATCCCAAATTTCCTTCGCGGTTTCACACGCGGAAATTCGTGTGAACTCAGTCGAGGAAAGAGAATTAAATAAAGCGTTCATACCTTTCCCATTGTAAGAAGATCTTTCAAATTCCTCTTTGGACCATCTAGAGCGAGGTTTTGGGGTAGTAGAATTTCCTACTTCCTCAACAGGATGCACCCAACCGTATTCCACGGATTGCCATACTCGCTCATCAATTGCGATGAGAAAAGCTCTCATCCGCACTTTCCAATAAGCATAATTAGTCCCATCAAAAAGAGGAGGTCTATAAAATTTACCACTTTCACCCAACATGATAGATAAACCTAAAACCTGCTCTGATACCAATTGTAGGTTTTTATAGGATCCACAAGGATCTAAATAGGTACTATCAAACAACTAGAGGGGGGGTGAATAGGTGTAATACTTAAAAACTCAATCTCAGTGCAAAATAAAAACCAATGCGGAAAATAAAAACAGCACACCGAGATTTACGTGGAAACTCCAATCCAGGAGAAAAACCACGGGACCAACACGCAATAACAATCCACTAAGAATAGAAGAATAACAAGGTGATTACCGACTCCACGGACTCAACCCCTCCTTCAGCTTCTTCGGACCTTGCGCTGACCGGTTGGATATCCACGCAATAACAATCCCTAAGAAAAGAAGAATAACAAGGTGATTACCGTCTCCACGGATTTAACCCTCCTTCAATTTCTTGGACCTCGCGCTCCACCGATTTTGCACGCCCACTGCACACGTTCGAATCCACGAACGCCACTCGAATCCACGAGCACACGTTTCGAATCCACGAAACGCCTTTAGCACACCGAATCCACGATGCCACGTCGAATCCACGACGCAAACTCAGTCGATAAGAATATTGACTTCGATGGTGATCCTTTGCTTAGATTCTCATTGAGGAACCGTAGAAGAAATCTCTAAGCAAAGATTAGATCAATTCGACAAAGATATGTTCTTGAAAGAACCTTCGAATTGACCTAAAAGAGGCTAAAAGAGAAGAACGATAAAAACCAGCCTCTAGGGTTGCTCTCGAGTGTTTATGAATTGATCGGTCTTAGTCGCCCACGTTGAGAAACCCTAAGTGCTATCGTTTAGAATCGGATAGGATGATTGGCTATAACCGGGGATAAGGATAAAGTACAAACTAGAACTTAAACTCGTTTGGGATGGTTCCAGGGATAAGATAATTTGTGTTTGGTTTTAATAATGATGAATAGTAGGGATAAAGAGGATAAGATGGGGAATTATCTTTTTGCCCCCAAGATTTATTATGTGATAAAGTTGTTAAAAATTGATTAGTTCGTTTTAATTATGAATTATAGTTTAAAAAAATAAAAATAAAAATTATAATCGTACTTCAAATATTATTTAAAAATAATACATTTAATTTACTATTTATTTTTTCAACTTAAAATTTTAATTTTAAATATAAAATTTCAACATTTTAAGTTGAAGATTTTACATTTTTAGATATTATTTTTAAATAATTAAGTTTTTAACAAAATTTGTTTACAATTTCGCAAATTCTTGTATATTCTAAATATTGTAAGTTTCGCCCACGATCCCTTTATTAATGTCCATTAAATATTTTAACCTCGTTTTTCTCGTTTTTAATTAAGGGATCCATATTTTAAAGAATATATAGTAAAATTATAATCTAATTAAAATATATTATTTTAAAAATAATACATTTAAATTTGATAATAATTTTTTCACTAATTTTAAATTTAAAAAATAAATTTCAACATTTTTTTTCAAATTAAAATCATGGATAAATGTTTTCAAAAAAGTGATAAAAGTTGTTAAAATCTACTTATGTCGTTTTAATTAATGGATTAATGATTTAAAAAAATAGAAATAAATTATAATCATAATTTTAATTATATTAT
>JAQNDB010004465.1:0-23681 GCA_029204045.2 Tillandsia leiboldiana
TTAGCTATGGCTAGAAACCTGGATAGAAACCACTTCTGACACAAACATCAAATAGAAATTTCGCATAGACGTTCATCAATGTATTCATGTAAATAGTTTATCTCGAGATCCAGTGCCTCTTTCTTAGACGCTTTTGTGCCTTTACATTTTTCCCTTGAGTTCTTCTACAGGTTTTCCAAAATACTGCATTCCTTTATTTGTCGGTATAACAATGATCTTTATCGGCATAGATAAAATGATTAAATTACTGATTTTATAGCCTACTCAACAAAGAGTAGAAAATGCTACAAGCAACTAATTGTCATTATTTTCCAAAGAAGTTCTAGATCAAATTTTCTGAACCTCTTTAGTTTTGTTTTATCATCTAAGCTAGTTTTCATATCAGAAGTACCAATACATGTACAGATGAGCTCCTCATCAACAATCACTAATTGCATCATTCCCCAACACTCCCAAAATAAAAACATGCCTAAAAAAATAACCTACCAGATCTGGAGAAATACAAATCAGATCTCGGCAAATCTCGTTAATAATTCGCAAAATTGAGGAGAGAGATCGAACCTTTTGAATGGTCGGCGAATCAAAATAGTGAGAATCGAATCCGAGAGAGAGAGAGGCCGCGGAAGCGGGAGAGGAGCGCGGAACACTAACCCTAGATCGTCGTCGTCGTCGTCATCGGAGGAGGAGGAGGAGGAGGAGGAGTTGGGGGGACCGAGCTCGGAGAGGGGGGAGGAGGGGAGATGGGAGGAGGAGGGAGATAAGGAGGAGAGCTCGGAGCTCGAGTTCACGCGGAAAAGAGGGAGATAAGAAGGAGAGCTCAGAGCTCGAGTTCGCGCGAGAGCTCGCGTCGCGGAGGAGGGAGATAAATTGTTCTTAGGGTTAAAATTTGAATTTTGAAATTTTAAATTTAAAATTTAAAAATTTAAAATTATAATTTGAAAATTAAAATATATAATTTTTAATTTTTAATTTTTAAATTTTATCTTAAAATTTAAAATTAAAATTTAAACTTTAAAATTTTAAATTTTAAATTTTAAATTTTAAAATTTTTAATTTGAGATTTTTAAATTTTGATTTTAAAAATCAAAATCACTTCTTAAATGTTCTATTGAGCTAAATGTCCAAAACCACTTTTCAAATAATAGCCAAACAATCACATATTAAACATAAAATTATTTGTCGGTAAAAAAATAATGTTTATAATAATTGCCGCTAAATTATATTAGATATTATTTAATAGCGGCAATTTCATAATCGTCGCTATTAAATTGCCGCAAAAGGCCTATTTTGTTGTAGTGTCAACATATACCTACATAGGAATTGTATCCAAACTCCCCCAAAAAAAGCAACAAATTCTTAACACTCATTGTCCTCTCTAAGAGAATACTCAATGAAGACATTTTTATCGATAAACAAGTTTTTAATTCACTTATACAGGGGCGCCTAAAAGAAAATCAGTACTTGCAGATATTTTGGGCAAGATTTTGTGTCAAATTAAATACCATCAAGTCTATTCTCATTGCTTTGTGTAATGTTAATTATCAAATCAACCCACTAAAGGCACATGCTACTTAAAAAAAAGAAACTTATCTTCATGATGCGCCATGTGGTTTCTACTTCTAAACTTCATAATTTAAAATCACAAGGCCGCCAAGGATGATCTTTAGAAACATGTAGCATATTATCAGCACAACATCAGTAGTTTGTTGATTTAGTGCACTTTTCTGACTACCAAAAGTAAAAATATCATCCAAGTCTCAAATTTGAATTTTTCAAAATTATTGAACTCGTAAAACATAGAAATAAATATTATAAGTACTTATACATTATATCTTCACACAAGATGCTTCAAAATCATTCCAATTCACAAAAACTATAAATTTTAATCCAAAAACATCAAGCTTCCAAATAAAAATTGTAAAAAACTTAAAACCAAAATACATCATACTCACGTCATCAAAAAGCAATCCAGAGGTACAAAAACTATCAAAATGTAATGGATCATGAAGTTAAATAATGAAGATTGCTATATAACATAAACTTAACAAATAAACTCCAAAATTAGAAGATTGCATAATTTAAGTACCAGGGGTGGCTCTTCGAGCATCTTTTAACTATATCCAACTATATATCACCATATACCTTTCTTTTTTTTTTAAATGCATCAAAAACATGTGGTAGCTTCACACACTTACCGGACGACCGGAGTGGTAGCTCTTTCCTACATGTGGTGGTAGTTTTCACACTCCCTTTGGGATGTAACTCTTTCCACATCTTTTTATGCATACAACATTTTATTTTCCATATCACTTTCCCCCCTAAATGTGCAATCTCTAATTAGAAGATTGCGTAATTTAAGTACCAGGGGTGGCTCTTTGAGCATCTTTTAATCATATCCAACCTTATATCACCAGATATTTTTTTTTTTTAGATGCATCAAAAACATGTGGTAGCTTCACACACTTACCGGACGGCCGGGGGTGGTAGCTCTTTCCTACATGTGGTGGTAGTTTTCACACTCCCTTTGGGATGTAACTCTTTCCACATCTTTTTATGCATATAACATTTCATTTTTCATAATCTCTCCCCCTAAATGTGCAATCCCTAATTAAAAAGTGTATAAACTAAGTTATGTCATATAGATAATTTCATTTATTATCTTCAACAGCACACAACCAAGATAGTATAAATACCTAGAGATTACTACAAGATTAACGAAAGTTGATAGAGACAAAAAATATGTATAAATTATATCTCAATATGTAGTGTATTCAATCAAAAATTATAACTAAAATAAAATCAATTATGAATTAAAACAAGTAAAGCTACCGTCTTGCTTAAAATACTAATTAATGTTGAAACCCAAAAATAAAACAATATGGAAACAAATGTATAATATAAAACAAGTAATTCAACGATTAAAAAGAAAATAAAACCGACCAATGCACTACTAAGACCCCGAGAACAATTCTAATTCTTACTTGACATGTTAAAACGTTTAGTATCAAATTTCATATATTTTTAGATTCCGCATATCGTATAAACTATACATTAACTGCTTTTTTGTTAAAATCTCCAAAAAATTTCCCTCTGTAGAAGAAACAAAAGCTCCGAATTAAAGTTTCTGCTTCAAAGTATCCTAAGCTCCAAACTACAGCAAAAGATTCAAAATGTTCCTTTCAAAATGCTCTAGTAGAGATTCTTGTAGTTGAAAGTATATGCAAAATTCAAGTCTCACACTACACCAAATAGGCACTAGACCCACTTTCACCGATCTAGAAAACAATGCCTTGACTGACATTGCAAAAACGGACCGAATCAAGTTAGCACTTAGTACCCTTCAGTCTAGCTTTTGCTTCAACTTTCATCTACAATAACCTACACTAAATCATTTAACAAATGAATAAAGGTTGGAGCTTTTGCAATGTTTGGAAGTTGCAATGTGCATGCGAGCCACAAAGCAGAAAATATTCTTAGAAGGATTTTAATAGAAATCAAGGGAGTTTTAGCAACAAAGTATTTAGTGCTTCTTCAAATAGTACAGCTAAACAACACTTCAACAAAATGCACTACACCATATAACCAACCAGAATAAAAGTATAAGGTACATTTAGAGGGTAAAACTGACCATATATAACTACACTACATAGAGCAATGAGAAAAGATGTACTGTCTTAGAAAGGTTTTCACTTAGTTGACCCTGTATAGTTGAATCAAAATGCTTGTTTATTGATAAAGATGTATTACTCGAGCACTCTTGTAACGTGGACAATTGAGTTTTTAGTATTAAGTATTTAATTTATAGAATTTTTAATATAATTTCCTATGTAGGTGTATACATGAATTTTTATATTTAAAATGAGTTTAACATAACTAAGTTAGAAGTACGAAAATTAAACAACTCTTATTGAAAACTTTTGAGATGTAATTTATTTTTTGTTTCGAGGATGAAAAATTGATTGGATGTTCAAGAACTTGATTGGTGGTATGTAAATTATGTAATGCATAATTTAATCAATTGAGATTGTGGCATAATGTTTGTGCAAATTTATCTAAAGAGAGTTTGTATAATGATTATGGCAGGAAGAATATTTAGAAGCCGATTTAGGAATTTATGTCAATTGATGTTTAGAGGAGCCTAATTTGGATGGTTAAGAATTTGATTGTTGGTATGTAAACTATGTTATGCACGGAAAGCATACTAAAGAATTTTGAAATTGAGAAAAAAATAATAATTGCTTACAAGGAATAGTTCCATCTAAGTAGTGAGGTGCTTGATCAATTGAATTTGAGGATAAACTTACTTTGGTGCGTGTAGGTGATTAGTGATGTGGTACTATGTACTTAATGTTGGTGATAAAATTTTCCTTCTAAATGAAGCTGTGAATTTTTGTTCATTAATTGAACAGATTGAATAGTAAATTTGATCGACAACAAATATGTTTCTAACAAATTTATTGTATATTTCACACTAGGAAGAGTATAGGAAAGTTGATTGGGCCAATTGCTTTTCTAGAGGAGCCTAGTTCATATGTTCAAGAATTTGCTTGCCGATATGTTATTATGTTATCATCCAAAAACATGATCATGAGTTCTTGGACAATTGAGATAATAAAAAATTACTTCTAATGGATATTTTCACCTAACTATTGAGGACTTCAATCAATTGAATTTGAGGATGAAATTTACTTTAGGATAGGGAGGTACCCTACAATGTGATACCATGTAACGATGTCGATAATCAATTCTTTTCAAGTTGAACTATAGGATTATTTAATTGACCCAAATAACCGTGCATTTCTTCTAGTTCTATATAATTTCCTAGTTTATTCATAATGTTAATATGCTAATGATATACCATTTTGTTGCGTAACTCAAAACTATGTATGAAATTCCTATAGCTTTACTACATAAACATATTGTGCATAATTTACTGCAAACATGCATTCTAATAGGTCAATAAAGGGGTCGGTGGATAGTCACATAGGAGCTTTACTACATAAACATATTGTGTATAATTTACTGCAAACATGCATTCTAATAGGTCAATAAAGGGGTCGGTGGATAGTCACATAGGACTAGCTTGGAGTTCTATAACCTAGCAATTTATGTCATACAGTTACAGAATCATGTCTTTAAGTGGATCGAAGCAACTAAAAAGTATTGTAGCTTCATATTCTAATAAAAAAATCATAGTCTATCGGTCAACATATTTTTCATTTCTAGTCAGAAGTTTCCTTGTAGTCGGGAAACAAATTTTACAGGAAATAAAAACCTCAGGTAGAATCATAAACAGAAATATAAAGAGTCTTGGAACCAGCATAGAGTGTCCTAATTGGTGGTACTCTCTTCCGTGAATAGCATTTATGTCATTGACAAAAATGATCAAACTTAACAATTTCCCTGTTAGTGAGGCTACATACTTGCTATATGGTATAAAAAGAGCTAAAGTGGCACATGTAGACAAAAATAAATATAGTTGGACTCTGAAACTATAATAGAGACCGCCACACGTAAACTAACATACAATAAACTCAAAAACAACAACAATAACTTGACCTTTTAACCCCAACTATAGCCATAGCATAATAATCAGTTGTAACAATTATACTGCCCTTAGCTTATTCCAAACAACAGAAGAAAATGTGTGACACGAGATGTTGGCCGCTTGCAAAGACAAAATTTTGGAAGATAAACAAGTTTGGATGCATGTTTTTTCATCTTCATAACACCTTTTTACTTGCTCGGTTGTAAAAGACTAGATCTTGTACGGATGCTAGAATTCCAATTCATGAATAGTTTCAGGATTAACCAACCAAAAGAAAATAAAAATAAACATAGTGAAAGTGACAATATCTTTATCCAAGAGAAAGTCTTGACCCACTTTAAACTAATAACCCACTTTAAGCTATGTTACCGGCTAGTACTAGATCAAGGACCAGCTTAAATACATATCCAAACACCAAACATACCATCATTGAGGAAATCACATAAATATTCTACAACAACATTTCGAATCTGCAACTGCTCTTGCACATTTCAACTTTGTTTTTTTAGTTTTCACGAAGAAAGGGGGTATGAAGTACGAACACTAATAAACTTGACTTGTTGATATATTTTTTTCCCATATTTTCTTCGGTTTGTACAGATAAGAGCATGATAGAAAAGTGTGAGATACAATAAAGAACAAAGAAAAAAGAGGGCAATATCACCTGTCGCAGAGGGTGATCTTTTGGGAGAAAGCTTCCAATAGTCTTTCCATACACCTCGCAAGTGGAGAAGTGAATGAGCCGCTTGATGTTTTCAGAGCAATACTTAACCTACATTGTAATGCCACAGCACAACGGCAGTGGGAAATAAGGGAGACAGCAGGCAGAGATCTGGATCCGATCTGTATGAGACGCACAACACTTACCACCGGAAGGGCATCGATGAAATTGCTGTATATGGTATCCAGTGGGCGGGTATTGTAATCAGCAGGGGTGCAGATGGCCGCCAGGTTAATCGTCTGTGTTAAAAAAAAAAAAAGAAAAAAGAGAGAGGTTAGGAATGGAACGGGCATTCCCTTCCGCCAAACCCTAAGGAATCCATCGAAACAACACTATAGATTCAAGGAACGAAGAAGTAGAAGCCGAGAGAAACCAGAAAGACGGCGAGAGGGAAGAAAGAAGGTACAGGGGAGGGAAGCGGATCTGCAGAAAGGGGGAGGGTCAATGGGAGCTGCAGGGTAGGGACCTGGACCTGTCGGCGGGCTAGCAAGTGACAAAGAGAGAGAGAGAGAGAGGGGGGCGGGGGGGGGGGGGGGGGGGGGGGGGGGGGGAGAAGGAAGAAGAGGGGCTCACCAGATCCGACATCTTGATGAGGCCCTCGAGTCGGGAGTCATTCTTGATGTTGAGCCGGTGGAACTGGATCCGGCCGTGCTCCGGCGGGGGCTCGAGGAGGTGCTTGATCTTGTCGTTGTAGACGTCGACGGCGAGCACCTTGTGGGGGGTCTCCGCCATCAGCTTCTCGCAGAGGTGGGATCCGATGAACCCACCCGCCCCGATCATGCAGATCGTCAGCGGCCGGATTGGGTTCCCATCCAGATCCAGCCTCGTCGCACCAGTCGCCGACGCCATTTGATCCGCTTCTTCTTCTGAGAACGACGGGCGGATCAACCTGCCAGAATCCTCGGCTGAGAATTCGAATATGTAAAATGGCAATGGAGATGGGAGCGGGGAGCGGGGAGCGGGGAAAGGGGAACGGGGAGCGGGGAGCGGGGAGCGGGGAGCGGCGAGCCGGGGGGGACGGGCAACAAACCTTTCTTCCGGAGCGAGGAAAGAAGCACGAAAACAGATCTCGATCCAGGTGAGAGGTCGCGGTGCGATTGCGCTTCTTTAATAGTGTGCCAGGGTAGTGTCTAATTACCTCACTCACTATTTAGTAATAACAATCTATTTCCCAATTCTTAATTATTTTTAGACCAATAATTATAAAATCGAAACAGCGGATCCTCCTATTAAATCGATCGAAGGATAAATAACGGTACCGCACATATCTATTTAAACATACGCAAGTAATACTATAAATAACGAAAAAAGCACTATTATTTAAATTTTTGAAGATTTTGAAATTTTAAGATATTAATATATTGTATTAAGATTTTAATATTTGTAATGATAAATGTATATTTAAACTTGTAAATCAAACTTAAAATTTAAATTTAATTCTTAATTTATTATTCGAATTTAAACAATTCCTGATTTGATAGGAATAATTTAAAATTATTTTAATTTTCAAACGCTATTTTTTTTTACTGTAATTTGCTAGAATATTTTTTATTTTATTTAGAAATTCATGTGCATCAAAAAGGCCCATATTGCTGGCGCCAAAGCAGGCTTAAGCCCAACCCGTTGTAGCGCTGCCCAGATAAAACACACATATTCAAGGCCTGGAGAGGAATGGGGCCGCGCGGCCCGGCCCGGCCCGGCCCGGCCTGCGATGCCCGGCCCGGCCCGGCCCGGCCTGCGATGCCCGGCCCGGCCCGGCCTGCGATGCCCCGGCCCGGCCCGCGCGGGCCGGCCCGGCCCGCGCCCGCGCTGCCCGGCCCATCCCGATCGGCCCGGCCCGACCCGACCCGCGGGGCCCGGCCCGGCCCGCGCGGCCCGGCCCGCGTGGCCGCCGCGTGGCGCCCGCGTGGCGCCCGCGTGGCCGCCGCGTGGCGCCCGCGTGGCCGCCCCGTGGTCGCCGCGTGGCGCCCGCGTGGCCCCCGCGTGGCGCCCGCGTGGCCGCCGCGTGGCGCCCGCGTGGCGCCCGCGTGGCCGCCGCGTGGCGCCCGCGTGGCCGCCGCGTGGCGCCCGCGTGGCGCCCGCCCCGGCCCGGCGCGACCCCGGCCCGGCCCGGCCCGCCTGTCCGAGGCGGCCCGGCCCGTCCGAGGCGGCCCGGCCCGTCCGGGGCGGCCCGGCCCTTCCCGAAACGGGCCTGCCCGGCCCGGCCCGGGCTGGGCCGGCCCGGCCCAGACTGCGCCTGGCCGCGCCCAACATGGATGGGCCGAGCTTTCCAACTACCAGGATGAGAAATTTCCGGCCCAATTCGGACGCGGGACGGGCCGGGCTCAACATGGATGGGCCGAGCATTCCATCAGGATGACAAATATATCTAGTATTATTTATATTTATAAAAATAAATCTTTTTTTTTTATATATCCTTTTTTTATTTATTATTAATAAATTAATTTATTATTATTAATAGGTTATTTATTATAATTTATTTTATTTTTATTATAGTTGTTAATTATTTTTTTTGTTTAAGTTATAAGTATTTATTATATTATACCAACCAATTACTTGAAATGAAAGGATTCACAGAAAATTTAAATATAAAATTTAAATTTAGAAAAAAATTAGAATTTTATAATTTTATTTAAAATTAAATTTAAAATTGAAAATTGAAAATTTTAAAATTTTAATTTTAATATTTAAATTTTTACTTAAATTTTCTAATTAAAAATTAGAAAATGAATTTAAATTTTCTATTTCAATTTTAATATCTTAATTTAATTTTTAAAATTTAAAACATTGGTATTTTAAACACTAAACCCTAAACCCTAAACCCTAAAAAACCTTAAACCCTAATCCCTAATCCCTAAAAAACATTGGTATTTTAAATTTAAGATTAAAAAATAGTACTTGAATAAGAGTTTAGAAAGATTATAAATATTTAAAAAATTATTTGGATATAACTTTAAAAAATTAAATTACAAATCATTGGTGCTTGTAGAATTTTAACCGTTGGATGAAAAAATATGTGGTTAAAATGATAATGGGCCATTGGATTTAGTAGTTGATTGAAAGAATAGTATGATCTAAAAAATAAAATTAATCAAAAGAATAAATCTAATTAATCAAAAGGATAGAAAACTTACAAGCACCAATTACTTGGTGCTTGTACAAGCATAATAACGGGACTCTTTCTTTCTCTCTCTCTCTCTCTCTCTCTCTCTCTATATATATATATATATATTTATATACAAACATCAAGCAATTGATATTTATAAATTTTCTACCGTTTATATAGTGTATGCATCAAAGAGACATTCTCTACCGGTCTTTAATCCGCTTACTTACAATCTTTAGAGCCCATCAATACAAGCATTTAATTTCCTACAGCATTATAAAGAGTATGCATCAATGATGCAATAAACAATAAGCATAGGGGTAAGAAAGAAAAAGGGTACAAAATATCATAATAAAACCCCATGATTGCCAAAATAAATAAAGAAGAGAATTTTGACACGGCAAAACAGCTGCACGGGATTGAAACAATATAAATCTCTTTATTCATAGAATGGACACAGATTTAGCTCTTCTTGCAGGATGCTTTTTCAGGACGATCCCCATCGATTTCAGAATGATGAGGAAAATCATATAGCATATTTTCAGCACGGAAACCAGTACTTCCACTAGTTCCTTGTGAACAATTGCATTTCCTTCCTGTTAGGTGCAAGCCATCACTGGAAAAAAGGGAAGGATTCATCATTCAATTAGTTAGTGTGAAATTTCAGCTCTTAGATCTCTTGACCGCAGTATGAAAATAACCAGTTGAAAATTATCCACTGCCTACACAAAACTAAATATGTGAGAATCAATAAATTACAAGTCATTTGTAGAAGTTATACATCATTCCTATTAAAAGCAGTTTTGTAAAAATTTGCCAACTTGTAACCATCAAAATCTGCGAGATCTTAAAAACATATACTTGTTTACAATGATTCTGGTTTGGTTTAAGCTCTTAAAACAACACACATAGTAAGATACTTCTGTCATAATCATATTTTGTGTTGTGATCACCAAAAAGTGACATCAAATTTTACCAAATATGTATCAAACATCAAACATCAAACATCAAAAAGCAAAAAATCACATTACAACTTTACCGAGAGTAAATAAGCTTTATTTTGTTTCGTTTATTAAACATGTAAAGTACCAATGTAATGCACTCATTATTCATTTTAGCTGGTGATGCCCATATCAGATATGAATTTGATGCCAATACTAGCTACTTGTGTGGTATGTGCATACAACTTGATATTTCATAGGAAAGTATGCAGGCAAATTAAAAATTTAGAAATTTTCCCGGATACTAAAGGGATAATTGAAGGATGGCCTAGAGATACTTGCTAGATACAGGTGAGTTACTTTCGGGTGTAATTTGATCAAATATGGTATCGCAGGAAATAGAAAGGAATTGCAAAATGGAGTCTTTCTGCAAAAAAAAAAATAACAACATGCAAAATTAACCTTATTATGAGTTTGCGCTTAGATCATTGAAATGGGATTTATGTTTAGGCATCAAACCAAAGCCGCCCCAGGATGGAATTTGATGGTTCTTTACCGAAAGGTGGATCGACAATCCAAATAATTGATCATAGAAAATACAATTTGGTTGTGCAGTACAAAACTTAAAAATGGGAGTGGCCATACATTATAAACAAGAAAAAACAGATTTAGGTGCCAAGCTTCTCTTAGACTACCTATGGACATTAAGCATCAAAGGCACAAAGACAGAACTAGACATAATAAGAAATGACAGTCAAAATGAACAAAGGAGCTCAAACATATGACTTACCTCAACAAAAGTTTCTGCCATCCTTTAGTTTCTTGCATTTTTGACCAGATATCAATGAATGGAATATGCATTTCTTTGGCTAGCTCAACACACTGCCTTGCATAAATACCAGTAATCTCATTTGTTCTCTCTGGGCCTTTCCTTACCTTCTCGCCATATGCAGCTCTTGAACAAGAAAAAAAAAGGCTTACTTCAGAAGCTGAGTAATTACAACAAAATATTAGGTACCTACTTAAAAGAGATGTTCAAAAGTATAAGTGAATTTGACCGAGCATTTTCTACTAGTTTTTCCAATTAAATTATAATGTTGGAAGAGAAGAGATCATACATATAACAAGGAGAACAAAAAAATTACAGCTATTTAGTTATTGACATTACCGTCTTACTTTGTCCAAAGTAGCTAGTTTAACACTTGGGACTATGATACTCACTCAAAAGGCTTACACTCGAATAAAATGAAAGGAGTGCAATGCTGTTTGTTAGCAAAATTCGCAAGAAACAGAAAAAATGGAAGAATTTTTTTTTTAAAAAAAAACATGAAACTGAAAAGAATTAAAAAGAAACCAAGAAAGGATCGCTTGAGGGCCATTGACGGTAAAGTGGCGAGTGCCAGCAAGAAAGTATTTTGACACTAAACAAGAGGATAGTCTCCAACTAATTGGAAAAGTGATCGGTGTTTATCATATAAAGTGATGTATTATAAATCTCTTACCCCTCAGGCTGAAGCCTTTTTCTTCATTAAAACCTAATATAATCAGGGTGCGCTTAGTAGCAATTGCACTGACCTTCCATGCACCTAGGTCGACAATTCCAAGCTTCACTAGCTAGAAAAAAATTAAATAGGTAGAAACTGTAGGCACCTAAGCAGCGTTTTTGACTACACTAGTTGGCATTCAAGTTTATAGCTTATCCATTAAGTGCAGAATCCGCAGATAACCATAACATAAATAGGCTGTGCTGGGCAAAATGCCCAAATCCAGAAAATCCTTTTTTTGTTGTTGAAAACAAAAGAGCCCTAAAATCTCTACTCAAATATGAGATCACAACGTGGCTAGCAGTTTGTATAAAGAAGGAAGTAGGGCTTAATTGATGTAATCAAGGAATAAAAAGTGAAAGAACGTAAGCTACACATCAGGACTTAGAAAGTCCAGCTCAAAACATATGCATTGCTATTTCAAGAACCCACCATTTTCATTTTGTGTTTACGTTTTAGCAAAATTTATCCAAATGTGTTACAGGTAGTTTATCATTTCAAATTTTTGCTATGAAATATCTATAAGGAAATCAAACTGCAGATATTAACTAAGAAGAATATTAACATCTGTCACTCGAACAAAGATTTTCTTTTCGAGTAATGGAAATTTTTGCTATGAAAAGACACAAATTTAACATCTGCCACTCGAACAAAGATTTTCTTTTCAGCTAAGAAGAATATTTCCAAAGGCACATATGTGAGTTCCATTACAACCTCATGTGATGGAAACTTCTACAAGTTGGATAAATAGCAACAGTCCAAGGCCGGTGGCTGCCTTGAAATCAATAAACTGCCATCAAATACTTGGCAATTTGGTTGAAGAATAATTAGGAATTAATCTTACAAACCGAAGGAAAAAAAATAAAAAAAAAAAAACAAAGCATAAAGAACTAAATAAGAATCCTTAGATCTACCAATTTCATAGCAAGTCCTGAACTCAAAAGATATTTTTCTAGAGTTAAAGAGATATTAGGTGATTCAAGGCCAAATATTGTACATTTACTACAATAGCTAGAATACCATCATGCATTGGAATTGAGTAGATTCAACGTGAAAAGTAACCCAAATTATAGTACTCATTGAAAATTTTCTTTTAATATATAAGCATAGGCATATCATAGTTTTAACTCTATGTCAGAAGATCTTGTTTTTCATCTAGAGAAGAAATTAGGTAGCATCTCTCACATTATACTAAACTATTGAAGGCAGAGCCTTCTTTGGTGCTTAGATATTGAAAGCATAGCCTTGTAGAGCACATGCAAATTAGAAAGGCACAACAAAATTATTAGGCAAGGGATCCAAGATGTGACTTACCTGACGCCAAAAACAGTGACTGATTTTTTGCCGAAGAGAAGAGTCTTATTGTCCTTCACAGCGATCTCACGGGATTTTATTTACCATGTACTGTATCATACTCGAACATGTATGTCTAAACAAAAGGGAGACAAAAAAAAAAAAAAAAAAAAAAACAATGAAACTCACAATCAAATGATACGCAAGGCAAATTAAAACCTTCAAAATTTTCAGCAATTGGAGAATATTTCACTCCTTATTATCTCTGCTATTGTATTGTGTCCGTACAAATGATTCTGACTCGCGTTGATGGACTTTTCGGATCACCCCACGACTCCTTGGTTGGCTAATTAATTAGGGATTTGCCTAATTAGAAATTTCAGCTTGTGTTTATAGACCAACAGCACCAAAACAGAAAAATATAGGCTTTGACCTATTGAGAACTCAAAGGAAAAAAATAAAAAAAGTTGCCACCCCTCAACAAATTAGTACTATTAAAGTAAGCTATGATTTTTTTGTGGAATGACCATGTACTTTTAAAAGTTTTATTAGATCGCTATGTTTTTACTTTTTACAATTTTATTTTCGATTTTAGACTTCAAGGTTTAGTAGCTAACTGGTACTTTTTTCTTTTCTTTTTTTGGGTATGTATACCTGATATTTGACATCATACTTCACAGGGTCCTTCAAGAAAAACTGGAACTGCAAAGAACAAGCAATTAGAAGAGAGTAATAAGACAATAAATTAAGCATCCATGCATTCTTTAATTCATTTATTATTTATGCAAGTGATAGCAAATTGAGAAATTCTGAACTCATCAAAGAAAACCTCCCAACATTCTAAAAGCAACTTTTTTAGCTTTTTCTTGTGATTATCAGCTATTACAGCAAGTAAATTTGTATGTAATTACCTGAAAAAACACCTGTGGAAGTATCAGCCCAAGCAAGGCTAATGCATAGAATGGTTTACCAGCACCAAGCAGATAACCTGAAACACCAAACATCAACCAAGATCATAAGAACATTCAAAAAAAAAAAAAAAAGTCTCTAACTCAGTCAGTTTGAACTGTTATTCAAAAGTTTTTAAGATTTCTAAATAGTTGAATAAATATGAAAGATAAGAGCTGTAAAATTAAGATGGTGCTTCATACCTGCAATGGTTATTTGAGTAATGTCAAATGCTCCAACACATCCATTTGGCTGTATCAATGCCAAAAACAACTGGAAGAGACTACAAATAATAAGATATCAAAACATTTAGCACTGCATTTTCAAACCCAAATTCTCACATTTTGAAACAATATATTCTGCAGGTAGATGAAAAGATAAAGAAAGGAATGACCTGCAATCCCAAAATGTTGTCGCCTTCCATGCTTTTAAAATCATTTACAATGGCAATACCGAGCTAAGCAGCAGAAGATATAACATGTTTAGGAATAGCAAATATCGAAAGCGAAAATTAACCATCTCGATGAGAAAGTACCCCAGCTATGCTATAGAGTGTGAGGACAATGATGTCGGGATTAAGAGTTCCAAACAAAGCTTGGCCTGCCCACCTATCGTTCAAAAATTAAGAGTTAGTGTAAAATTAAGTCAAATAAATTCAACAAATGATCCAAAATAGGTGTTGTACCATGGCAAACTGATGTAGCTAGCACCTAAAGCAAAATTTCCAATCCATCCATTTTGCTTAAGCTGCAGCAAAAGAAATTTGTTGTGTGAAAAAAATTAGAACAGATATCAGCTAACAGAGTTCATCATGAAGGTATATGAAATCTGATTTACCTTTAGAGGTGGCGGTGAATATACGTAAGAAACAAAGGATCCACCCAAAGCTAGATAAAAAACAATAGGAAACTTGTGCCCAGCCTAAAATGAAGAAAAGCAGTATAGAGTCCACATAAATATTAAGGTATTTTAGCTTAATAGTAATCTAAATACACACCTTAAAGAAAACTTACCCAAATATCTAATAAAGCTCCCAATCCAAGGCCTCCAAAGAGCAACAACCAAATCTGGGTTACAACCTGCTAGAACAGCTTTATTAAAAAAAAAAATAGAACTTGGTCTGCATTAAGTCAGAGAGAGATAAAAGAGTAGAGAAAGAAATGGGAAATGCCGCAGGAAATCGCCATGCGTCGCCATTAGGTCAGAGAGAGATGAGAGAGTAGAGAAAGAAATGGGAAATACCGCAGGAAATCGCCATGAGGTCAGAGAGAGAGATGAGAGAGTAGAGAAAGAAATGGGGAATGCCGCGGCGGCAATAAATGCGCCGATGAGGAGCATACGCAGGAAATCGCCATGCCGCGGCGGCAATAAATGTGCCGATGAGGAGCATCCGCAGGAAATCGCCATGCCGCGGCGGCAATAAATGCTAGGTCAGAGAGATGGGAGTCTGAGAGAGGGACCCGCGTAGCCGAAAACGCGGAGAATGCGAGAATCCATTGAAGGTTCGCTCTTTAATGTAATAATATTGATATGCGGTGAACCGTTCACCGCTTTTAAAAGCGGTGAATGGTTTACCGCATTCTAAAAGCGGTGAATGCTTTACCGCATATAAAATGCGGTGAACCATTCACCGCTATTAAATTAATTTTTTTAAGTAATTTATTTTTAAAATTTAATTTATTTTTAATTCAAGTTTATTTTTTAATTAATTTTATTTTATAATTTGATTTATTTTAATTTTTTTTTAATTTGAGATAATTTGAAAATATAAAAAAAAATATGAAATTATATATTAATATTTAATAAATAAAAAATTAAATTATTGGTTAGAATTCAGTTTCGCTACATAATTACTAGTGGTATATTTTTTATTCATTTTAGGATTTCATCTGTAAATTTATATCCGATTTTATATAAAATATCTTTTATATAAAATATAGCTATTATATTAAATTTAAAATTTTAAAATATAAATTTAAATATAGCATCAAATATTTATAATTTATTATATAATGTAAATTCATACCAGAATTTAAATCCGTCGGTTTTCATTTTTTATATCCGTATTCAAAATTTTATTAGCGTAATGGACTAAGAAAGCGGTGAATTTACTAAAAGCGGTGAATGATTCACCGTTTTTAAGAATAAAATTCTATAAATGCGGTGAACCATTCACCGTTTTTTAAGAAAGCGGTGAATGATTCACCGCATTTAGAATACCTTATTTTTTACGTGCCGCTTTTGCCTCCCCATCCGCCTCCTACGCGCCGTTTTGCCTCCCCATCAGCCTCCTACGCGCCACTTTTGCTGCACTCCTCCGACTCCTATGCGTCGTTAAGGCGTACTCTCTCTCGATTAAGAAGTCAAGCTAAAGTTACTATTCTTATTATTCTAGTCCAACAATCCAAACTCTAAATCAGTTATTGAGAATAGATCTGACATGGTCGCTATAACCAATGCTCGATAGCAAAATCTGATGAACATATACCTTCATGTCAAGCACAATTGCCATCATGGTCTTTTCGGTGTAATTCCACTTGAGATCTACAGTTTCAAAGAGCAAATTCTGGGAACAAAATAGACCCTATGAATACTTGGCACACAACCAATATAAAATCTGCTGACTCCAATTAAATAGATAATCATCTAATGGCATTACGAGATGCTAATGTGCTTCACTTGATGCATCCTGACCTTAATTTTTATTGCCACTTGAAAGCGCTGCTCATTCAACTGGGTAGCTTGGTCAATAAGCCTTTTTGTGCTTAACTCAAGGTCTTCCTCTTTATTTATGTCTTCCAGCATCTTCTACTCAAATCTGGAGAAAAGAACAGAGCAGATAAGCCCTACCATACAACTCAACATAGAACACAAAGATGTGTAGGAAATAGGTTTGGCACGTACCGACACGCCTTTGTATTTCTTGGCACATCTTTTTCTCAAACTTAACATTTTCAGTAATTTCCTCCTAAAAGTAGAGAGAAATAAATGATAAAATCCTAAAAAATGAAGAGAATCCCCTCCTTAATGAACAATAAAACGAACCCGTCTCTTATGTATCTTCGCTATTTCATCTTCCAACAACCTTTGCTCTTGGAACTGACAGTTTCGGAGCCGGTTCTTGGATTGAGCACCCCGACTCAACGGTTGAGCTTTTTGAGGAGAAAAAGCTGTGGACATGTGTATTTTCAGATTACAGCGGAGTTCGGGAGTTTCCGGACAGGTGCGGAGGCCCCGAGGGCAAAAAGTGAGTTGGAGTTGGCCTATTTTGGATTATTTAATTAAGTTTAATTAATTAATGGCATTTTTGGCTTTGGTCTGGGTTGATATGAAAGAAGGAAAAGAGAAAGAAAGGAAGCAGAAGAGGAAATTGAAGTGGTTGGATTGGGTTAGATATTTTTGTTTTTGGAGGGCATTTTGGTCTTTTGGCATCTCATTAATTAAGCCACCAACCTTAATTAATGAGCCCACGTCACCTTCTCCCCTGTAAAAATAGAGGAACACCTTGAGAACAGAGAAAAAGAAAGTGAGGGAGAAAAAAGGGAGAAGAAGAAGAAGAAAAGAAGGAAAAGTGAAGGATTGGAAGGGCTTTGATGGAGAGAACTTCCTGCAAGGAGCCGCGGCGCCAAGCAGAGCGAAGCGCGCGCGAAGAGCCTCATTAAGGTATGTGCAGTTTTTTTTCTTTAGAAGCTTCAGTTTGATCTTTAATGGTGGCTTTGGAGTTGTGCTTGGTGTTGTTGGTGCAAGGTTGTGCTTGGGACTGCTTGTCCAGGGTGGAGGTTCTGCGGTGTGCGGGTTTTGTGTTGGGTTCCGCAGCAGGGGAGCTGCGCGGGCGTGCATGGACGCCGCGCGCGGCTCGTGCGCAGCTGGCGGCGCATAGCAGCGCCGCTGGCAGGTGGGCGCGCAGCAGCGCGCCGCTGGCCGGCAGGGGCGCGCGCAGGGTGCGCGCAGCTGGGGACGCGCTGCGGGCACCGCGCGGAGGCGGGCGCCGCGCAGCCGGGCGGTGCGCGGGCACCGCGCAGCTGGCGCTGCGCAGGCGCCGCGCGGGCACGCTGGTGCGCCGCGCTAGCGCGCAGCAGGCACGCTGAGGGCACGCGTAGCGGGCCAGGGCCCCGCGCGGCGGGCCCATGCGCCGCGCGGCCGGCCCAGGCGGCAGCGGCAGCGGCGTGCTGCAGCGCGGCAGCGGCGGTGTGCTGCAGCGCGGCAGCGGCTACAGCAGCGCTGGCTGCGGGCGCGCTGGTGCCGCGCGGGCAGCGGCAACGGCAGCGCGCATCGGCGAGTTCGCCGGATGCTTTTCGCGCTGCGTTTTGTTGGCCGGAGTTGGGTTTTGACGGCGAGCGCGCGTGTGGGCCGAGCTTTCTCTGTTTATGTTATTTTTTTTATTTATTTATTTTTATTTCATTCTTCCTCTTTTTTTTTTTCCCTGGCAGATTTGTGGAGCAGCATGTGCTGCTTAGTCGCATGTGCGGAGGGTTGGATCTGAACGCGGAGCCCGGATCGAGTGCGCGGTAGGATGATGATGATGATTGATGATGATGATGATGATGATGATGATGATTGATGATGATGATGATGATTGATGATGATGATGATGATGATGATTGATGATGATGATGATTGATGATGATGCTGCTGCTTTTTGCGCTACGTTTTGTTGGCCGGAGTTGGGTTTTGTCGGCGAGAGCGCGTGTGGGCCGAGCTTTCTCTGTTTATGTTTTTTTTTTTTTTTTATTTTTATTTTATTCTTCCTCCCTTTTTTTTTCCCTGGCAGATTTGTGGAGCAGCATGTGATGCTTGGTCGCGTGTGCGGAGGGTTGGATCTGAACGTGGAGCCCGGATCGAGTGCGCGGTAGGATGATGATGATGATTGATGATGATGATGATGATGATGATGATGATGATGATGATGATGATGATTGATGATGATGATGATGATGATGATGATGATGATGATGATTGATGATGATGATGATTGATGATGATGATTGATGATGATGATGATGATGATTACAGTTGGCTCAAGGCATTGGGACTAGAGAGAGTGGATCCTTTGGTGTAAGCTGTGAGCCTTATGTGAATTTTGGGTTTTTTTTTTAGTGTCCTGAAGGTTAATTATGTCCTGAAGGTTTTATGCCAGTTGTGAGATACTTGAGTTCGCGGGGTCGCTCCCCGCGAGCTACGCTCCGGATGCGATGATGATACCGAGCCTGACGAGGCTGCGATGTGGTTACTGAGATAGTCCTTGAGGGACACCCTACGTAAGACCAAGCCCTATTTGGGCATGAGTGGCAGTAGATGAGCGCAGGCTTGACTGGTCCAAAGAGGGACAGTCATTGGGATTGGGTGATATGTGTGAGTGAGTTACATACTGTGTTCTTAGATGATTTTTCCTTTGAGCATTGATACTGAGGCATGTTAGCAGTAGCGAGTGTATGCACATTTCATCATTAGTATAGTTTCTTGAGACATGATAGCTATAGTTCCTTACCAGCATTCTGAGTCAGAGGTAGATGTACCCTGTTAGTTTTATGATTCTGCTTTTGTACTGAACATATTGAGTGGTCAGTGAGGATTTTTGTATATTGTTTTCATAGTTGAGAGACTTGTATTGAGGCTTTTGATTTTTTATTCAGATGTTCAGTGATTTTTGATAGCTACTAGTTTTATTTTCAGCTCTGATACATGTGTAGCATTAGATTTTTTTTTGCAGGGTAGACACTTCGTCTATACGGCAGTTTCCGTACAGATGGCGGATCTGTTGGCGAGCCCGGGTCGCAGTTTCGACCCCGGGGGGTGACAGCACGCCTCCGCCTCCTACGAACCGCTGCCATGTCCCCTCCACTTCCCTCTCTCTCTCTCTCTCTCTCTCTCTCTCTCTCTCTCTCTTCTACGTGCCGCTTTTGCCTCCCCCTCTGCCTCCTACGCGTCTCTTTTGCTGCACACGTCCGACTCCTATACGCCGTTGAGGCGTATTCTCTCTTGATTAAGATGTCAAGCTAAAGTTACAATTTTTCTGGTAGATGTCAAAAGTTTCTTCTGATCTGAGATGGATTTCTTAAAACAGAGGCTCACTAGATACAACTTCATCTTTCCATCCACATCTCTCTCTCTCTCTCTCTCTCTCTCTTTTTCTCGTTCCGCTTTTTCTCTCATTCCATCACCTTCCTTCTCCCAAAACCTTTCTCCCTATTATATCTCAATTCCATCCATACGATTGAGCTCGAATCATCATCGGCGCCGTCACACTCAGAATTGATTCATCACAGTGTGTTGCGTCTCCGATTCGACCCTTTGGTAGCAAGAATCATCATCGTCGCCATCCTGGGCTCGCGAGGGATCCTCCGAGCCGGTTGCAACTTAGACTCGAGCTTAACACGACCATTCCTATTATTCTAGTCCAACAAACCAAACTCTAAATCAGTTATTGAGAATAGATCTGACATGGTCGCTATAATCAATACTCAATAGCAAAATCGGCGCCGTCATTATATCTCAATTCCATCCACACGATTTAACTCGAATCATCATCGGCGCCGTCACACTCAGAATTGAATCATCACGGTGTGTTGCGTCTTCGATTCGACGCTTCGATAGCAAGAATCATCATCGTCGCCATCCTAGGCTCGCGAGGGATCCTCCGAGCCGGTTGCAACTCAGACTCGAGCTTAACACGACCATTCCTATTATTCTAGTCCAACAAGCCAAACTCTAAATCAGTTATTGAGAATAGATCTGACATGGTCGCTATAACCAATACTCAATAGCAAAATCGGCGCCGTCATTATATCTCAATTCCATCCACACGATTGAGCTCGAATCATCATCGGCGCCGTCACACTCAGAATTGATTCATCACGGTGTGTTGCATCTCCGATTCGAACCTTCGGTAGCAAGAATCATCATCGTCGCCATCCTAGGCTCGCGAGGGATCCTCCGAGCCGGTTGCAACTCAGACTCGAGCTTAACACGACCATTCCTATTATTCTAGTCCAACAAGCCAAACTCTAAATCAGTTATTGAGAATAGATCTGACATGGTTGCTATAACCAATACTCAATAGCAAAATCTGATGAACATATACCTTCATGTCAAGCACAATTGCCATCATGATCTTTTCGGTGTAATTCCACTTGAGATCTACAGTTTCAAAGAGCAAATTCTGGGAACAAAATAGACCCTATGAATACTTGGCACACAACCAATATAAAATCTGCTGACTTCAATTAAATAGATAATCATCTAATGGCATTACGAGATGCTAATGTGCTTCACTTGATGCATCCTGACCTTAATTTTAATTGCCATTTGAAGGCGCTGCTCATTCAACTAAGCGGCTTGGCCAATAAGACTTTTTGTGCTTAACTCGAGGTCTTCCTCTTTATTTATGTCTTCCAGCATCTTCTCCTCATATCTGGAGAAAAGAACAGAGCAGATAAACCCTACCATACAACTCAACATAAAACACAAAGATGTGTAGGAAATAGGTTTGGCATGCACCGACACGCCTTTGTATTTCCTGGCACCTCTTTTTCTCAAACTTAACATTTTCAGTAATTTCCTCCCAAAAGCAGAGGGAGAAAATAAATGGTAAAATCGTAAAAAATAAAGAAAATCCCCTCCTTAATGAACAATAAAACGAACCCGTCTATTATGTATTTTCGCTATTTCATCTTCCAACTGCCTTTGCTCTTTCTGGAGCGATTTTAGGCTATCCTTCGTGTATCTATAATATTGCTTTCTAGTTCAGCCACCCTAGACCTGAGATTTTCTATGTCACCAACATCCAAATCTGCAACCATGGAGATTTCACAACTAAGTCATCAATTAGAATACATGAACTATGCATGGAAGTAGATATCAAGGACAAGGTTCTAGAACCCACTACACATAAAAAGACGAGAAAGGTTCACTCATTCCGCACTAGCTGTCATATGATCTCCATATCTTGATTTGGTCCACCGATAATGATTATCCGAAGTTCAAAAATCTAAAATATTTAATCCTGATACTTCATACGCTCTCCGATGAGTCTCGCCCGTACCTATGTACTAAATCAATAGAAAAAGTTATTGAGTTGAATAATTTGATAAAATAACATCATAATCGCTCAGATGTTATGGATTCATCATTCCATGAATACAAATACATTAAAGGGTGACCTCAACCTTCTCTCCGTGATTTCAGACCCGTGGGACCTTCAAAGCAGTATTTTCTTTTCTTTTGTGTGGGTCCCATGTCCCCTCCTCTCTTCTCCCCCCCTCTCTCTCTCTCTCCTGCGCGCTGCTTTTGCAGTACGCCTCCGCCTCCTACGCACCGGTGCCACGTCCCCTCCACTTCCATCTCTCTCTCTCTCTCTCTCTCTCTCTCTCTCTCTCTCTTCTACGCGCCGCTTTTGCCTCCCCCTCTGCCTCCTACGCGTCACTTTTGCTGCACTCCTCCGACTCCTATGCGTCGTTGAGGCGTACTCTCTCTCGATTAAGATGTCAAGCTAAAGTTACAATTTTCCTGGTAGATGTCAAAGTAGCTTCTGATCTGAGATAGATTTCTCAAAACAGAGGCTCGCTGGATAAAGAAATTGGCTTACCCTTGGCTTAAAAAGAGTTTGATGATGGCCTAAGTGAAGATCGTTAGCTTTCTTAGTTTCCTGCTTTTGGGCCTTAATAGTCAGATCCATTTTGAAAGGCCTTCTATTGTTAATATTGGTATTGTTCTAACTTATGATTCTCTTATTAGTGGAGTCGCAAAGGCCACGATTGAGGCTGCGGTCATCGATACCAAAGAAAATAGGATTGTTCTTCACGGAATTTGGCCGAATCTTATAATGCAGGACTCTAATTGTAGTGCATTTATTGCATCCATAGAAGGTAAATCCATCTCAATCTATTTCTTTTTGTGCTTGATGAGAATTAGTAATTGCCTATATGTGCCAAGTTGGATTTCTCATTGACATTTTTCATGTATTTGTTAATCCATCTGAGTCTAAACCACTTCAACTTTTATAGTTGTTAATCCATTTATTGTTAATCCATCTCAGTCAATTATTTTTCCTTCTTTACGTGATACTATCCCTCAGATTCATTTTGCTTCTAGAATAATGATTACTATTATTATTAATGCATCTATCTGTCTGTTTATTTTTTCACCAATTCCGATTGTCAATAATCTATGCTCACGTTAATTGCACGATATTTTGTCAAACTTTCTTTCTCTACCTAAATGCAATTAACATTCGAATCTCGCGGTATTATTTTTTTTTTTAAATGTACATAAGGCTACTCTATACATTTTTCCTTTTTTTTTTATTATAATTTTTTTGGCCTTAAAATTTTAATAATTTATATATCTTAATTAACTGAAATATTATCTACTCGCTGCGAAGTGCGTGCCCAACACTAGTTACTCAAAATAGGCAAACTCAACTTACAAAAAATTCTCAAAGCACGGATAGAATATCCAAGCAGCGGGCTGATAAAATATTTTACAGCATAGGAGCATCCAAATTCTGATCAAGAGGGAGTAATTCCAAGTTCTCGCATTCTATCACAATTCAAAACATGAAAAATTTACGCAAACATATAGA
>JAQNDB010004466.1:0-23671 GCA_029204045.2 Tillandsia leiboldiana
CTTGTTATGTACTTTTCTTTGGGACGCAAGACGAGCTGGTGGCGTCGCATAGTCTTTGGACCTCGGGAGCGCAGCTTGTGTTCTGGGGTGAGTTTCTGTGACGGTTGAACGGGTATCCCTGGTCGCCCAGGATGAGGCTTAGAGGTTGGTTGTGTTCGAGTGGGAACCGCTCAAGATGACTATCTCTTTGTGCATTTTCGGCGATTGCCGACCTGGATGCAGTGAGCGTGCATGCTCGATGGTTGACTGTGGATCAGTGACCAGTCCGAGGGAGACGGTGAGCGGGGAATCGCTTCGGAGTGAGAGCTCCGGCATCGCCGATTTTGCGATAGTCGCGTGTTTCGAGGTTGCCATGATTCCACCCACAGGAACATGGGTCTCAGAAGAGACTGAGACCAGGAGGCTCTCGACATTGCTCGCTTCAGCAGCAGTGCAGGATGTGAGTTCCCCTTTTGCATGGGCCGCTTTCATCGCCAGGGTTGTGGGTCGCGTCTCACCTGGTTGTGGCCGTCGGGTTAGAGCATGCTTTATGCCAACGCCGCGTGTGCGTTTCGGTTAAAGCGGGGGTACCTTCGTGTGGGCCAGTGTCAGGACTGATGGTTTTTGCACGTTTGGATCAATTTTCTGATCACATGAAGCACGTGGATGAGTGCTGCTGTCCTGCCAGTGCAACTAGGACCTTGGATTGATCATCGAGATGTTAGTCCTACATCAGTGCTGAGCTGTTGATACGAGGTTGGATAGGAATCGGTCGTCCCAATTTATGCTATCATGGATTGTCGAGAGAGAAGACATTGACCCTCCGTAGACCTGGTCAGGAGGAGTGTATTTTTATAGCATGCGATGAGATATTTGATGCCCTGGCTGAGTTACCAGGAGGTTACCTGCCCCTGGCTGAGTTACCAGGAGGTTACTGCCCTGGCCGAGTTACCAGGTGGTTGATGCCCCTGGCGAGTTACCAGGTAGTTACTTGATTGGGACTGAGATCGAGACAGTCATTGACGTGGTTTGGAAACCGCGCCAACTTCGACAGCACCCGTGGAGTATCAACCGTGAGACAGAGAGAGCTGTGAGCGCAGCTGCGAGATTTGACGGATCGAGAGGTCTCTGAGACCTAGTACCTCGTCGTGGGAATACGACAGTGAGGATCCAGGCGGTTGTTACACCGTGGTGATGTCACGTTGTGGGTACACAACCGTGTGAGTTCTTGTAAGGTTCGAACTTGATTAGTCTCACCTTGTGCTTGGGCAGATGCCTTCGAGTGATTGATATCTTTATGGAACCTTACAGCCGAGGGCTGTGGCCTGGATACTGATCCGGAATCAGTAGGGCAGTTTGAGCGGTTTGCGTGGTCAAGTAGATTGACTAATGCCCTACTGATTTGAGAGCTGTGTTTTTCCCTGTTTCACTGGACGGGTTGGTGGTGTTACCGTCGTTTGTTTTTGCTTACCTCCGAAGCGACTTGGAGCTTGAGGGGCTCTTGAGGTTAGTGCTACAACTTCTAAGGAGGAAGAAGTTGGTTGCCAAGCTTTGAGAGTTGCACTTCGACATCGAGGATTTTGTGTTTGGGCCTTGTGTTTTAGCCGCTTGAGTGACAGAGGATATGAGGTGTATTGAGGCAAAGCTGAGGAGGATACCAGCTTTGATCCGGATATTGCCGTGATAGAGAGGTCATGGAATTGTTCAGAACCCTCGAACCTAAAGTGCTTGGACACTCAGGAGGTCAGGTTGAGGTATCGCCGGTGTTAGATTTTGCAAGGGTGTATGATTGCTTTATCCCGGCGAGGACATTTTGTTCAGTATGCCCTGTTTATGCGAGCTGTGTAACCCTGGGAATTGAGTGCCAGAATCGAGAGAAGGCTCTCGAGGTTGAAGTTTTTCCCCTGTCAAGGGAGGTGATCCATGTTTTGTGGAACTGGAGCTTTGGGTGGCTATGAAGCATCTGAGGAGTTTTGCCTTAAGGAGGCTTGAACTTCGGGTTTTGAGATCTCGAACCAAGGGAGACTACCAGCCTGAGAGTTATATATAGAACGAGTTATGCGAGTTGTGGATCCTCGAGCTGTGATCAGGCTGGATGAGGCCTATTTGAACCCCGCAAGTTTTGTTTTGCTTTCCCTTCCATGGTGATGGACGAGGACTGCGTTATCCTCATCGACCGATGCGATTCTTGTTGGTGAAACCAAAGAATTTGCAGTCGAATCATACCTTTGGGGAAGGTTCAGTGTTGTCAGCATGAGGAATGTGAGTGACCGCTTGAGAGCCTTGGGCAATCTGAGGATCTTCTATCCCTTTTGTTTTTGATTTACCCTCCTAAGTATGGATTTATTTGGATTTCGAGGACGAAACCCTTTTAAGGGGGGGAGAGCGTAGAACACCGGGATTTGGATGACGCACTGACCTTGCAGGATGGTGTGGTGCGGAGGAATTTGCCTTGGATGTGTCCCACTTGTGTTTTCAGAGGAGTTCGGGTTGATTTGGATCCCCGTGGAAGCCTCTGCTTGTTTCGGGCTTTGTACGCGTTAGGTGACTGGTACGGGAAGCGCCGACACCGCTTTGGGTTGCAGAAAAATTGGGAAACACTTGGAGCATGTGTACTTTTGATTTACAGCGAGGTTCGGGAGGTTCCGGACTGACGCGGAGGACCCGGAGGGAAAAAGTGAGTCGGAACTGGCATTTTTGGAGCCGGTATTTGATTTGAGCACCCCGACTCAACGGTCGAGCTTTTTGAGGAGAAAAAGCTGTGGACACGCGTACTTTTGATTTACAGTGAGGTTCGGGAGGTTCCGGACTGACGCGGAGGACCCGGAGGCAAAAAGTGAGTCGGAACTGGCATTTTTGGAGCCGGTATTTGATTTGAGCACCCCGACTCAACGGTTGAGCTTTTTGAAGAGAAAAGCTGTGAGCGCGTGTACTTTGGAATTACAGCGGAGCTCGGGAGGTTCCGGGCAGCGGCGGAGGGCCCGAGGGCAAAAAGTGAGTTGGAGTTGGGTTTTTGGAATTAAGTTAATTAAGTTAATTAATTTTATTTAAAGCTTTGCTTTATAAAACCCCTCCCCTCCACCTCTGTAGCAAAAAGGAAAAGAGAAAGAAAGAAAGAAAAGGAAAAGAGAGGAAAGGGAAGAAGAAGAAGAAGCAGAGGAAGGCTTTGGATGAAGCAACTCTTGGGCGTTTTCCTCCTCCGAGCGTGGACGTGGAGCCGAGCGAGGACCGGCGTGCCGCGAAGAGGTTGGATTTATTTTATTTTATTCTTTTCTCTCTTTTCTTCTCCCCGTGGGCGGAGCCTTGCGGACTTGTCGTCCGGGTTGTGGCGAGGCTGCGCAAGTCGCGCGCCGCGTTTTTGAGCGGCGCGTGAATGGGGGGCGGCGGCCGTGCGCAGGGGCGCTTGCGCGCTGCGCGCCGGGCTGCCTTGGGGCTGCGCGGCCCTGCAGGCCGCGCGCTGGGCGCGCGGCACTGCAGGGGTGCCGCGCGGGCATCCCCTGTGCCGCGCGGGCCTGTGGGCCGCGCCCGTGGGCGCGCGGCCCTGCAGGGGCCCCGCGCGGGCGGCCCTGTGCCGCGCGGGCCTGCGGGCTGCGCCCGTGGGCGCGCGGCCCTGCAGGGGCCCCGCGCGGGCGGCCCTGTGCCGCGCGGGCCTGCGGGCCGCGCCCGAGGGCGCGCGGCCCTGCAGGGGCCCCGCGCGGGCGGCCCTGTGCCGCGCGGGCCTGCGGGCCGCGCCCGTGGGCGCGCGGCCCTGCAGGGGCCCCGCGCGGGCGGCTGTGTGCCGCGCGGGCCTGTAGGCCGCGCCCGTGGGCACGCGGCGCTGCAGGGGCCCCGCGCGGGCGGCCGTGTGCCGCGCGGGCCTGCAGGCCGCGCCCGTGGGCGCGCGGCACTGCAGGGGCCCCGCGCGGGCGGCCCTGTGCCGCGCGGGCCTGCAGGCCGCGCCCGTGGGCGCGCGGCGCTGCAGGGGCCCCGCGCGGGCGGCCTTGTGCCGCGCGGGCCTGCAGGCCGCGCCCTTGGGCGCGCGGCCCTGCAGGGGCCCCGCGCGGGCGGCCTTGTGCCGCGCGGGCCTGCAGGCCGCGCCCGTGGGCGCGCGGCCCTGCAGGGGCCTCGCGCGGGCGGCCCTGTGCCGCGCGGGCCTGCAGGCCGCGCCCTTGGGCGCGCGGCGCTGCAGGGGCCCCGCGCGGGCGGCCTTGTGCCGCGCGGGCCTGCATGCCGCGCCCGTGGGCGCGCGGCCCTGCAGGGGCCCCGCGCGGGCGGCCTTGTGCCGCACGGGCTTCCTGGGCGCCGCGCGGGCCGCTGGGCCAGCGCCGCGCGGCTGGGTTTTGGGGGCCGTGCAGCTGCGCCGCATTGGCCGCGCAGGCTGCGACTCGGCGACGCCGCGCCGTGTGTGCGCGATGGGTTTTCCGCGCAACGCGCGGCGTTTCTCGTCGCCGGATGGGTTTCTTTCGCCTTTGTGAGCGCGGTTTTAGCCGCATGTTTTTCTGACCCCGGTTCTTCTTCTTATCTCGCAGTCGTGGCATAGTGTTAGCTTCTCACGTGGCCTGTGGCGCGTGTTTTGCCGCGTGGAGCTGCGGGATCGCATCGGGACCTCCGTTTGGCGCACGGTTTTCGCGGATTGATCGCAGGTGGGTTGATTTCTCCCAATGAACTACGGAACGCCCTTTATGCTTCCGAATGCAAAGGTATCGTATTCTTACTATCAGGTAATTGCGGAACAGTCGTGCAAGTCGAGGGTTGTCATTTCCGACTTGGACACGAGTGTTAGTCGCATCGTTAGAGTATACGAGTTGTACTGGCTGAGTTACCAGATGAGTAGATACCACTGGCAGAGTTACCAGATGGGTATAGATCACTGGCTGAGTTACCAGATGATTAGATACCACTGGCAGAGTTACCAGATGGGTATAGATCACTGGCTGAGTTACCAGATGAGTAGATACCACTGGCAGAGTTACCAGATGGGTATAGATCACTGGCTGAGTTACCAGATGAGTAGATACCACTGGCAGAGTTACCATATGGGTATAAATCACTGGCTGAGTTACCAGATGGGTATAAATCACTGGCTGAGTTACCAGATGAGTAGATACCACTGGCAGAGTTACCAGATGGGTATAAATCACTGGCTGAGTTACCAGATGAGTAGATACCACTGGCAGAGTTACCAGATGGGTATAAATCACTGGCTGAGTTACCAGATGAGTAGATACCACTGGCAGAGTTACCAGATGGGTATAAATCACTGGCTGAGTTACCAGATGAGTAGTTACCACTGGCAGAGTTACCAGATTGGTATTAATCACTGGCTGAGTTACCAGATAGGTAAGTATCACTGGCCGAGTTACCAGAGAGATAGTTATGCCCTGGCCGAGTCACCAGGTGGTTACTAGAAGGGATTGAGGTGGCCTTCTAGTGTCTTGTAGAGTTCTAGCAGTCCCAGTGCGGGGGCGGAAACTATGGGCGCCTAAGCCTACAGCCCGTTCTTGTTTGATAAGGGCTGTAGGGGGCGCAGACGTTCGTAGTTTCCAAGCCTCCAGTGAAAGAGACTGAGAACTTACTTCCAGCATTGCATTGAGACATGTAGCGATAGATTCAGTTCCAGTTATCTATCTATCTATCTATCTATCTATCTATCTATCTGTGTTTTTGTCTCCAGCAGACTGAGTGGGTGTACCGTGGGTTTAGCTTTGGTGCCCACTGAGATCTGGCTGTTGCAGTAGATCTCACACCCGCTGTGATGACAGGTGTTCCTGAGGCGACCGTTCCAGGTTTGGCTCATTCGGAGCTTTCTGACCGTGGTATGTGCGTGGCTGGCTAGCTCCTACCCGAGTCGGTGGTGTCGGTGTAGTGTCTCTTGTACTTTTTAGTTTCCACTTTTGTACTTATGTTGTGGGTGCTGGTGGACTGGTGTACTTGGACTTTTCACCGCTTAGTGTTTCGGCTTCCTTTCAGCTCTGATACTTGTTAGCTATAGATCTCTTTTGCAGGTTAGACGCTTCGTCTGTACGGCAGTTTCCGTACAGACGGCGGATCTGTTGGCGAGCCCGGGTCGCAGTTCGACCCCGCGGGGCGTGACAATACCGGTTCATTCGATTGGGTTTATTTCGGTCAAATACTTTTATTGTTACACTCGTGCCTGGGGGCCGAGTGCAGACTGGTAGTTGAGTTTAGATCAGTGCTAGTATTATTGAGAGCCGTTTGGTTGACGGTGGTCCCGTGTGGTTGAGAGTACTTTGACCACTGTGTGAGAGGTTGAGCATCTTGATTCTATCCGTTCTGAGAGAGAGCGTGGATTTTGACCATAGCCTGCATGAGCCACTACTCGATAGCGAGTTAGTCCGTTTGGACGCCCTACGTAATTCCTGCCCGTCAGCGGGAGGTGGTTGTAGGTGGGCGCAGGTTTGACTGGACCAGATGTGGCAGTCAGCTCGATTGGGTCGATTTTGCACTTCATGTGCTAGTGGTTGCATACCACTGTTTGGTCCTCCCCTTTTAGCCTTTAGATAGGGGCTTGGTAGCTGTTGAGAGTCTCCAGCTTACTCATTTCAGTCTTATGACTTGGGTTAGTTTATGTCTCCTGAGGACTTGGTGGGCAGACCGTCAGGTCTGGCGGTGGTACCCACTGAGAACTCCCTTTTTGGTGTAGTTCTCACACCCTTTGGGGGTCTTCCCCCTTTTTCCTTCCTCTCCTTTGTTTTGCAGAGTCTTAGCAGGTGATGCTGATTCTGCGGTTGTTGATCAAGGCGAGGGAGTCGCGAGCTAGATCCCTACCCGTCGTTGGAGAGTAGCAGTATCCCCTACAGAGGAGATCTTCAGTAGTTTAGCTGTTTTGTTTTCCTCTTTTGAGAGACTGTTGTAGTGAGGATATTTTATGTATTGAGAGACTGTACACTGTTGTATTTATTGGAGTTACCTCTTGGATCGGTTCAGAGCTTGTATTTGAGGATATTGTTTTATTATTATTTTGGGAGGCGGACAGTGTTGTTTTAATTCTAGTTGTATAGTGATTGATTTTGGTTATACAGCAGATTTTTTATTTATAGCTCTGATATCTGTTTAGCTATAGTACTTTTCTTGCAGGTTGGACGCTTCGCCTATGCGGATTTCGCATAGGTGGCGGATCTGTTGGCGGGCCCGGGTCGCAGTTTCGACCCCGGGGCGTGACAGATTAGAGTGGTATCAGAGCCTAGGTTGTAGGTCATGGTGGACTTAGAAACCCTAGGCTTATGGTTTGACCCTTGGTTGACTTCGTGAGAGCCGTGATTTATAGCGAGAGTCCTGATTGAGTTTTATACCTCTCCCAAGGGACGGGAGGAGTGATTGGCATGTTTATTCTCCTAAGTGATTATGTTGGCTGCAGACAACATAATGCTGTGGAACGGGTGACATGCTTTAGACTTTCGCTGGATTGGGTCGAGCGTTGTTGTGTGCTGTTTTGTTGTTTCGTCGTGGCGAGCGGTGTCTCCCCGACGCTGGGTTTTGACCCGTGTGCATCCTGTCATAGCAGTTGAGCTTAAGCAGTTGGTTTTGGGCCGGATACCCGGATTGAGGTCCGAGAACTCCGGACCCAGATGACAGGATTGTCAGAGGCTTATCAGCGACAGAGTAAGCAGCTGGTCTTGGTGACACAGTTGTCGGAGCACTGAGTAACCCCCTCCGTGCCAATGTTTAGTGCCGAGGCACCGAGGCAGGGTGGATAGTTGACGGCAGAGGAGCTGTGGGACATGATCGATCTATTGAGCCAGATTTGGCAGATGAACCACCCCGACTCATAAGATTGAGTTTGGAGCCTTTGGAGGCAGAGTCGTGGTTGGTGGTGATGGAGTGATTAATTGAGAGCCTCCCTGTGCTAGAGAGTGTATGCAGTTGTTGAACTGCGCGCTCCAGATTCGAGGGACGAGGCGCATAGGATATATGAGACTGGGAGTGGATTGCGCCAGGACACCTTTCTGTTATTCAGTCCCTCCATTGTAGATTTGGACGCCTCGTTGAAGTAGGCATTATGTATGGAGCGTGGCATTGCAGTTCCTTTGGATAGGGATCTGCCGCCAGAGGTGAGTTCTGGATTTTGGCGCTTGGCGCCGAGTGATGGAGGACAGATCGGCCGGCAGGGGCATGTCTGATTTCTTTTTTCCTGGATAACGAGTTCCCGAGATGTCAGAGGTCGGGTGGACCCCGATGGCAGCATCAGTATTCATATCAGAGTGGCGCAGCGGTAGCGTGGATTCGTTATCTGCGGAGGACCTTATTCGTCGCCTCAATGTGATCAGAGACAGAGGTCGTGCTTCCTAGTGATAGTCCTGATTTTCAGGCAGATTGAGCGACAACCACTTGCTTTGAGCGGATGAATCTGTGCCGCCCGGTTGGAGGGCGCCACGGTAGTGGATTGAGTGTCGCAGGTGGGATTTCACCACAGTAGTCGGAGTTAGAGCATGTTCCACTCTTGCATGGGCTAGAGGCAGATTTGTTACCACGTGCACTAGAGGTGCAGGTTCCTGTTGTTGTTGTGCACGTGAGGGAGGCTTTTGGATCATGTCCAGTGCGGCCGAGACCGCGAGTTACCGGCAGAATTATTGGGAATTGTAGCAATTCGGTGTTTCGACCCTGTGCTTGAGATTGTTTGGCACAATGCCACAGAATGTTTGACTGCGGTGAGAGAGGACTTTGATCTTCGGCAAGGCAGACAAGAGGAGGCTTGCTTGTTGAGATTGTTAGAGCACTCGGGTTTTAGCGACAGGGTGAGAGGTGCTTACGGCGGCACCGGGACTCAGGGATATCTCTTTTGCCCACGAGATCCCGGGTGTGATTTCACCTTAGTTGTTGGTAATGCCGCCGGTTAGGGAGATAGAGATTGCGTTTGACGTGGTTCGGGGAACCGCGCCACCCTGGACAGCACCTCATTGGATATCGCCGGTAGAGCTGAGAGAGCTGATGGCACAGTTGCAGGATCTGATGGATCGAGGGGTCTGTTTGACCTAGTGCCACGCCGTTGGTATACGGTGGTGATGCCACGTCGTTGATACACGACTGTGAGGGTCCTTTTATGGTTCGAGTGTAGACAGGTCCGGGTGGTATCTAGGACCTTTCGATGGAACTATACTCAGGCTGTTAGTGTATGATGCGAGTACCTACTTGGAATTAGACAGCCGAGGACTTCGCCTAGATGGCGTTCAGGACATGGTAGGGGCATTATGGGTTTATAGCGAGGCCCAATGGAATGACGAATGCCCTGTTGACTTCAAGATCTGAGGAATCGTATGTCCCAGTTGTACTTGGACGGACTGGGAGTGGTGTTTCCCGAGGATATTTTGCTTTACTCCCAGAGCGACTTGGAGCACGAGGAGCACTTTGTGGAAGTGCTAGCATGCCCGTGTGGATGAAGCGGTGTGCCAAGTTATTGAGGTACAAGTTTTGCTCCAAGTGCATGCCTTCTTGAGTCACCTTATTCTAGCCTTTGGAGCGGCGGTGGAATCCGCCCAAATGGATGTTATCCAAGTTTGGCTGAAACCGACATTTATCCTTAAGGTGAGGAGTTTCTTAGACTTAGCAGTGCCGGAAGAGCATGGCCAATGGATAATGAGACTGATGCCAGCGCCAATGCTAGTGTTTCTAGTGTTGGGAGATGGATTTGTGTGTTTTAGTGATGCCTCCCATTGTGGCTGTAGAGTTACCGTGGGTTGATTTTCGGTCCACACTTCATTAGTCCAACCTTATGAGTGTTGTGGCAGGACGAACCGCTGTTTTGCAGGCAGCTTGGATCCCACAGTTGAGCCTTTCAGTACGCCTTTTATTCCCAGCTTTGATTGATATACCTGGGCGTAGGCCATGCCTGCTTGGCTATCGGTGTTGATTACTCAGCATTTCCGTTCTATACCATATGATAGATTAAGATTTCAGCTTCAGTTTACGGTTTCTACCATGCGGCACCAGTGGAGCCTACAGCTTTCAGCATCTTGGGTAGGATTTACGCGGATTGTCATTGCTGGTTCAGATTTTTTACCGCGAGTTTGGGCATCAGCATTATGATCGCCTTTTTAGCCAGTTTTCAGTCCCGTTCACTGACGGTTTGGTCCCCGTCAGGGTGTCCTTTATTAGTTGAGAGATCGACTTCGACCCGTGGGTCTGTTGGGGTTATGTTGGCATGTTGAGTGACCAACTGTGGCATGAGATTGTGTCTCTTGAGGATCCCTTTTGAGGGTAGCCCGTGGGTGAGTAGCCCACTCGGGTGATTTTGGATCGGGAAGTAACCGAGTGAAGACCCCAGCTTATTGGATGAATGTGTGGGTATGCTTCGGGTCGCCTTGTTGAGATAGGCACCAGGGTGTGGTTTGGTGCGTGTTGCACTGGTGGTTATTTTGTTTCCCCCAGCTTTGATGGAGCCCCTGTATTGTTTCACGTCTCAGCTCAGGAGTGATGTGTTTTTGGATCCCTCGCTCGTGATTGACTTGCCCCTTCGAGATCTGTGATTGTTGGAGTACGAGGGACGCCCGTTGCGATTTCTGGCTCGAGAGATGAGAAAATTGCATATCGGGCCATGTCGTACTTGTTGTTGTTGTTGTTGGGGAGTAATCACGGGGAGTGAGTGATGTTTCGGGAGCTGGAGGCGTTATTGATGGATACCTACCCGTGGTATTTGGGACTCTTGGGGGATTTGAGCTAGTTTCGAGGACGAAACTTTCCTTAGTGGGGGAGGATGTGAGGACCCGGATCCCCACGACGAGATTACTGGTTGACCAGCAGCTCCTGGAGGCTTATGGGGAGTGTCAGTGGTATTTGTGCACCAATTGTACACAAGTGCTGGGCTCAGTGTGTTAAATCGATCATGTGGGTGATCGGTGGACTCCGTCGGAGCTCCAGAAGTGGTTTCGCGCGCCATGGATATTAAAATTGGACTCAGCGCGAAGTTTGGATCAAGGAACATCTTCCCGGATGCCTTCGGCAATTTTTAGAGTTGGAATTTGGCAAAATGGACTTCGGATTTGGATTCAGCGCGCGAAAACGATGAAAATGGACTATTCACTTGCTTTTTCCGAAGTCCGGATGATTCGGCACATTTTTCGAGGCAAGGTTACTGTTCCGGCACCGGCGGCGGCGGCGTGCGGCGGCGGGCAGCGGCGGAGCTGGCTCGGGCGGGTGCGCGGTCCACCGCGGAGGCGTGCACCGGTCGCGGGCCACGTGGCGGCTCCCGGTTGGGCCGGCGCAGCGGGCGCGGTCCACGGGAAAGGCGGGTGTACGGGGGACCGGTGGGGGGACACGTGGCGCACACCGGTTGGCCGGTCCACGTGCACTCGGTCCACGGTGCAGCTGCGGGCGCCTCGGGAAGCGTGCGTACAGAGGCGCAGGCGGCGGGCGCAGAGCGCACATGGGCGCGTTGACGGGCTGTTCCCGCGCGTGGGCAGCCACGTGTCGGCGTCTGGTGGCGCCACGTGTCGCATTGTGAGCGGAGGGAGTTGCTGTCGCCTGTTTGGCGGGCGACGTGGAGGCCCAGCTGAGTTCCTGGCTGCTAAAGTGCGCGCGCATGGGGATTTCGAGCTGCTACAGTGCGCGCCCGAAAGTCCCATGCGCCCGGAAAATGGAACTTGTTCGGTATTTCGTGATTTGTTTTTGGAGCCTATAAAAGCGACCCGAGCTTCCTTCTTTCCCCTTTTTCCAGCTTTTCCGAGCCTCCTCTCGCCATGGTGCCTTCAGCAAAGATGTTCCCCGAGCTTGGATGCATCCTTCTGCAAAGTTTTGAGATTTTTGGTGGCACGCTTATCGAGGTTTCCATTTTTACGGCGCGGCGCGACGCTCGTCCTTTTGGGTTCCCCTTCGTCGCGTTTCGGTGCGCGAGCTCCCCCGGCCTACTCCGACCACCTTTTCGAGTGATTTCTTCGCCACTGGATCCGCGACGGACAGATCTACGATCTTGGTATTTTCAGCTTTCCCTCATTTCGCGCTTTTCGAGGTGTTTGTTTGAGCTTACTGTGACCCCATTTCTGTGAAGGAGATTTGGACAGCGGCATGGTCTTTCGGCGTTATCTCCGCAACCGGGCATCGTTTGACGATGTGCTTGTACACTTTTTTCATCTAATCGACGCAAGGAATATCACAGTATTTTTCTTGGATTTTTCTGAGTTTTGCCCGAAGGTATATGTTCTTCCCCTTGTCTGTAATTGGAATTACAGTTATGTTGCTGTGTGGTTTTGCGCACCTGTACTGTGGAATTTGTAACTCGGCCTACGGGGCTCGGAATTGGATGTGCAGGTACTCGTTTCGAAGGTATCGACGCGAGGATTGCTGTGATATTTTTATTGGATTTTTCTGGGCACTTTCGGCAGGTGAAATAAGCACGGCTTTGGGACTGATTTTCAGACTGTGTATACTTGGTTAATTTTGGAATAAAAGTGTAATGTTGGGCCTTATTGTTGTACCCAGGGGTGTTTGCAAGTGTTGCTGGACCCGTTGGATCTGCAGACTTTGATTTCGGGGTACTTTCAGCTGTTAGGAGTCGAGGCTTTCGCGACGTGCACCGAGGATGCAGTTTCGGCAGAATTTGGACTGTGAGCGTCTGCACACTTCACCGACTTCAGGTTTGCCTTGGTTTAAGCGCTTCAGGTGGGTAAGCTTAATATCAGTAACTGTATAAGGCAATGATTATGTTATGGCGAATATAAGTGCACTTGAGGGGATGTCACCCCTCTATGACTGAAGCATGCATGTTTAGGGTACATGGTTTATGTTTGTAAGGTAGGTAAGCTTGATAATGATATTTGTATAAATGATTGCAAGAATAGTATTTATGAGGTATACTGAGGACTTGCATGACTTGGACATCTATGTGATGATTAGGGTAAGCTTACCTAGGATAATGTTACCCTATGAGATTATGTAACATGCCATGTTAGCACATAGCCTTTCATGTGGTTGGTTTATGCTTTGAGACAGGATTTCGTAGCTATGTGCGGATTGTACTCTGAGGACTTATTATGATCGAGGATTATGGTCAGGTGTAGGCATGTGGATTACTTTGTTGTATCTTTCTTGAGGACAAATGCATGCTTGTATGGACATATAGTTAGGCCCCCTTTTTATTGCTACACTACTTATTGGAACTTGACTTAGGAGAAACCATGCTTTTCCTTTCTACTTCTTGTTAGTCAGGTGGTCAGTGTTGCTCGGGTTCGAGCAGGGGTCTGGATAGTGTAGTCGGGACTTCGTGTCTGGGACAGGTTGGATTAGTTGTGGGGCTTTGCGGCAACCGCGGATATTGGGCGGTTGACCGGATGTTTCTCTATGCACCTGATTGGGTATCAGTTTTCTTTAGTGGATGGAGTTTCCCACTTATCATTCAGTGGCATCCGATTGAGGTCGGGTCTTTCCTTGGTGGTTGAGTTTTCCCACTTTGATCAGATTGATGATCAAAGTCCTGCTATATGGAGATACTTGTGATACTGATGACAGACATACTTTACTCGTGTGGGTCGCTCCCCTCGAGTGCCGCTCCGGAGTAGGCTTTAGACCGTGTTGGGTTCCGGTCAGACCGTGTTGGGTTCCGGTCAGACCGTGTTGGGTTCCGGTCATTTGGACAGTGGAGATACTGAGTTCGGGAGATTGGTGACAGAGCAGGCAGTACCGGGTTTTATACCGGTTCATTCGATTGGGTTTATTTCGGTCAAATACTTTTATTGTTACACTCGTGCCTGGGGGCCGAGTGCAGACTGGTAGTTGAGTTTAGATCAGTGCTAGTATTATTGAGAGCCGTTTGGTTGACGGTGGTCCCGTGTCGTTGAGAGTACTTTGACCGCTGTGTGAGAGGTTGAGCATCTTGATTCTATCCGTTCTGAGAGAGAGCGTGGATTTTGACCATAGCCTGCATGAGCCACTACTCGATAGCGAGTTAGTCCGTTTGGACGCCCTACGTAATTCCTGCCCGTCAGCGGGAGGTGGTTGTAGGTGGGCGCAGGTTTGACTGGACCAGATGTGGCAGTCAGCTCGATTGGGTCGATTGTGCACTTCATGTGCTAGTGGTTGCATACCACTGTTTGGTCCTCCCCTTTTAGCCTTTAGATAGGGGCTTGGTAGCTGTTGAGAGTCTCCAGCTTACTCATTTCAGTCTTATGACTTGGGTTAGTTTATGTCTCCTGAGGACTTGGTGGGCAGACCGTCAGGTCTGGCGGTGGTACCCACTGAGAACTCCCTTTTTGGTCTAGTTCTCACACCCTTTGGGGGTCTTCCCCCTTTTTCCTTCCTCTCCTTTGTTTTGCAGAGTCTTAGCGGGTGATGTTGATTCTGCGGTTGTTGATCAAGGCGAGGGAGTCGCGAGCTAGATCCCTACCCGTCGTTGGAGAGTAGTAGTATCCCCTACAGAGGAGATCTTCAGTAGTTTGGTTGTTTTGTTTTCCTCTTTTGAGAGACTGTTGTAGTGAGGATATTTTATGTATTGAGAGACTGTACACTGTTGTATTTATTGGAGTTACCTCCCGGATCGGTTCAGAGCTTGTATTTGAGGATATTGTTTTATTATTATTTTGGGAGGCGGACAGTGTTGTTTTAATTCCAGTTGTACAGTGATTGATTTTGGTTATACAGCAGATTTTTTATTTATAGCTCTGATATCTGTTTAGCTATAGTACTTTTCATGCAGGTTGGATGCTTCGCCTATGCGGATTTGGCATAGGTGGCGGATCTGTTGGCGGGCCCGGGTCGCAGTTTCGACCCCGGGGCGTGACAAAGAGAGATATCGAGGGTAGATTTTTCAGATGCAAAGTGAAAAGCTTCATCTACTTTAACATTTATAGATTCTACAATCGTTTTAGATTCCATGTTAAATACCCGATATGCTCTGCTATTTGTAGAATAACCCAAAAAGATCCCTTCGTCACTTCGAGAATCGAACTTACCAAGATTTTCGCGATCACGCAAAATAAAACATCGACTCCCAAAGATACGAAAATATTTGATATCCGGTTTTCTACTAAACCACAGCTCATATGGTCTATTTAAAGTTCCTGGGCGCAAATACACTCAATTAATGACATAGACAGCGGTGTTCACAGCTTCAACCCAAAAATATAACGGTAAATTCCGGCTATGAAGCATCACACGCGCCATCTCCTGAACAACCCTGTTTTTGCGCTCAACAACACCATTCTGCTGAGGTGTATAAGGTGCTGAGAATTCATGTTTTATGCCGTTGGAAGTGCAAAAATCAATGAATTTAGAGTTAATGAATTCTCCACCTCTATCACTTCTAACACGAATGATCTTTTCATTCTTTTCAATCATAATACGATGGCAAATCTCATGAAAAGAATCAAACGTATCAGCTTTCTCTTTTAAGAATGCTACCCAAGAAAACCTAGAGAAATCATCAACCAATAAGAAAATATACCATTTACCTCCCAAAGATGGTTGACGGGTCGGTTCAAAGAAAGAAAAATAGTCTACATAAACTACACAACATTTAATCGTAGAAAGATTAAAGACAAGGAAAGATTTTACCTTTGCATACCCAAACCTTTTGAGTTTTAGAGTATGTTGGCAATGGTTGAGAAATTTTCCTTGATGAAGACGTCTTGTATGATTGATCTTTTTCTTTTGTCATCGTCTTGTTTGAAGTACTACCAATGTTCTTTTCTTTTGAAAAGTCCTTCTTTGATTTCCGGGGAGTGAACTCATTGGTAGCAGTTGCAAGATGTGATTGATTTGATCTTTGAGCTCCAATCTTGCAATTTCTTTCAATGTGCCCTGCAAAATTACAACGAAAACATACCTTAGTGCTTGACGATCCCGAGGAGGGTGAAGTAGGCTTGTTGTCGTTGCTTGTTGTGAATTCCGGTGTCGGAGGAGGAGATACCGACTGAGGCACAAAAACTGTCCCACTCAAACTTGGACTGTTTCCAGTTTGAGTGTACCCGAGGCCGAACCGATTTGTTTGACCAAGACCAAGAAGCTTATCCAACTTACTCCTTCCAGAAGAAAATCTCTTTAAGTCATCCTTTAGTTGGAGAATGGTCTTTGTCATTTCCAATTTATCTTGTTGGGCCTCGATGTAGAGCTTTGAGAAGTGATCCGCTTTATCCACCAGTTTTGTATGTTCCTTCTCAAAAAGCTCATTGGACTCTTGAAGGGAAACATTTGCTCTTATCAGATTATCCCTTTCCACTTCAAGATCGGTCGAGAGATAAGTTATCCTTTTTACTTCTTCTTCGAGATCCTGTAATCTCCCTCTCAACCCCTTGTTTTGTTTAGCCAGTTTCTTTGAATCCCTCAAAAGTCTGTGGTAGGCTAAAACAAAATCTTCACCTTCAGAGTTGCTCGATTCATCATCCGTTGCAGTTTTTTCAACCCGAGAGGAGTTGGACAATGAATCTGAAGTACTTGCCATTAAGCACATGAAGGGTGAAGATGTGGACGCGTGGAATGCCGTTGCGCTCTCTTCTTCATCACTTGAGGATGACTCATTTGACGTTGAGTTGTCATCCCAGGTGACGACTTGCATCACTTTCTTCTTCGACGGATTCTTAGTTGGACACTCCGTTGAGATATGGCCGTATCCTCGGCACTTGAAGCATTGGACTTGTCCTTCTGAACTTTTCTTATCCTTTGAAAAGTTCTCTTGCTTTCTTGACTTGTAACTTGAAATACCCTTGCCTTTCTTCGACTTTCCGAAGGATGGAGTTTTACTTGAATTACCCCTTCGAAAGTTGCGGCGAAACTTCCTTATCAAGAGAGCGAGCTGCTTCTCAAATTCCTCCATAGATAGGTTTTCGTCATCGTCTGAGGAGGATGAATCTGTGTCTTCTTCCTTTGTTGTTTTCAAAGCATAACCTGAAGACTTAGAAGAGGATGCCTTTCCTGAAGAATAGTTAGTAGTAAATGTCATTTCATAAGTTTGTAATGAACCAACTAGTTCTTCTACACGCATTTCGTGCGGGTGTTTAATAGTTTCAATGGCTGTAACCTTTGGGCGAAATCGTTCAGGAAGAGTTCTTAAGATCTTTCTTACAACCTTAAATTCTGGAATCTTCTCTCCCAGGTTAGCACATGAGTTTACGATGTCTTGCAATCGTGTATAGTAGTCCGTGAAAGATTCATTTTCTGCCATGAAAATAGAGTCAAATCTGCTCGTAAGCATTTGCAGCTTTTGAATCTTCACAAGGTTAGTTCCCTCATGTGTAACCTGAAGAACATCCCAGATTTCTTTCGCAGTCTCACATGCCGAGACGCGAGAGAATCCAGTTTGAGATAAGGCATTAAAGATAGCATTAATTCCCTTGCCATTGTAAGAAGATGAATCTAACTCTTCCTTGGTCCATTTCGACCTAGGTTTGATGGTGCGAACATCAGCAATAATTTCAGTTGGATTAGTCCATCCTAATTCAATTGATTGCCACACCCATTCGTCGATGGAAATTAAAAAGGCTTTCATCCGTACTCTCCAGTACGCATAATTTGTTCCATCAAAGAATGGGGGTCTGTTGATCTTTCCACCTTCAACCATTGTTTACAACCCTATTCCCTCTCTGATACCACTTGTTGGGTTTATATGAAATAATGGATCTAAATAGGGGAAAAAACACCTAGAGGGGGGTGAATACGTGTAAACAATAAACAATCAAAAAATCATTACGCAATTAAAAACCCAATGCGGAAATATAAATGAACACGCAAGATTTTTACGTGAAAAACTCCAAACCGGAAGTAAAAAACCACGGGACCGATAACACGGTGAAATCCACTAGAATTAACCACGTATAAGGTGATATACCGTACTCACAGATGACTCAACCTTTTCCATACGCTCCTAGTTGATCTTCTCCGCTCGCTCCACAACGCGTCTCGAATCACGATCTGCGTCCAACGCCGAATCCACGGCGTCCAACGTCGAGTCCACGACGTCTGACCGAATCCACGGTCTTCACCCAGTAGCACGCTTCGAATCCACGAACGTACCTCGCTCCGAATCCACGAGAGCGGTTGCTGTCACGCCCCGGGGCGATACTGCGCCCCGGCTCGCCAACAGATCCGCCGCCCATACGGGAAGCCCCGTATAGGCGTAGCGACTAACCTGCAAAGAAACATCTACACTAGCAGATATCAGAGCTGAAAGAGAAAAGCTGGAATAAAAGATAAAATAAAACTACAACTCACAAATATACAGACCAACCTCACCAGAACACAAGAGTCTCTCAGAAAAGCAGGAAAGAAAGGTACAACTCAAAACCTCACTACAAAAGTCACTCGACATAACACACACCAAAATAGTACTGGGGTACATCTACTCACACACTGAAGATGACAGGAGGGGATCTATCTCGCGACTCCCTTACCTCGGTCTGAAGGAGCTGGCATCAGCAACAGGAGCTGCAGGAACGGAGCAAGAAGTCCCTGGGGAGAAGACACCACGACGGGTGTGAGAACTACATCCCACAGTAGTTCTCAGTGGGTGCCGCCAACAAGCCCGACGGTCTGCCCACTAAGTCTACCAGAGGCATAAAGTAACATATGCAGTGCTGTAAGGAAAGCTGGGAAAAGTAACTCTACAGCTACTATGCCTCTATCTAGATGCTCAACAGTGGAACAGAAAAGAACATGATGCCCCAACTAACTCTCCTCCCTGAGCACCCAATCACAACTGACTGCCTCATCGGGTCCAGTCAAACCTGCGCCAACCTACTGCCGTTACGTCCCGGAGGAGCGGTCTTACGTAGGGCGTCCATGGCTGCCAACAAAGCACAGCCAGAGGGACAAATGCAACAACAAGCGCGAAAGAACATCTCAAACTCACGCCGGTACAACAAACCGGTCTCGCCTACTCCGGAGTGGCACTCGAGGGGAGCGACCCGCTCGAGTCAAAGTAACCCACAACAAGTATCTCTGTAAAGTATCTCTGTAAAGCTCAAATGTGGCTCATGCAGGCTATGATCCAAATCCTCGATCAACAAGATCTGCTAACAAACAAATCAATAACTCACTCACTAGCTAGAATCTACACAGTTGAGACTCACTGTCACTCTGACAGTTTCCAAGAACCCAGATCTACCATCACTATCACTCTCCCAAAGAAATCAGATCTACAGACTGCTATCAACTCCACTCGGTCCCCAGACACGAGTGCAAATGCATCCCACAACCACCCGACCTCTCGGCCCACAACTCGGGCGAGAAAAGCTAAGTCCATAGTGAAATGAAGTATCGTGATGTGGAATGTCAAGAGCAGTAAAAACCCTAGCCCAAGTTGGAGTTTTCGACAGACTGGTTGAACATGATACATATGACAGGGGGTGCTAGGTCAAGTTCCAAGATTTCACTACTTTACATAAAGTAGAATCAAAGATTCATCAACTGATATACAAGATACAACATACAGTTTTAACACATGCTAATACTCCAATTTCTAACATGCATGATCCTAACCACATAGAATTAGTACACAGTCCAGAGTTTCTTGGAAGCAAGGTCACCCACCGGAAAGTGCTAACTGCCCGGAATCGTACAGCCGAGAAAGCCCAAAACAGTCAAATCACAGATCCCACCAAGGCCAACAACACGGTAGAAGTGCTCACAACCTCCTGGGTACAAACATACACCAAAATTACACTTTAATCACACAAATTCCACATTCCCAAAATCTGTGGTGAATAGTCCCATTACACGAAATTTTCACCTAAAAAACTTCTCCAAAAATTCAATAAAAATATGACGGCGATCCTCGCGAAGAGTAGATGTCGATAGAGTCCTGACATCGAATTCGATGTCCGGATGAGGAGATAAAAATCCGACAAGTAGGTGCGGTCCAATTCAATCAACAGTCGTAAAGGGGGTTAAAAAATGTACCCAGAACCCCTAGAAAAGCTCAGTTCCAGAAAAAGTGTCCAACAAGGAAATTGTAGATTTACCTCTTAAGAAATCGTCACCCAGAAGAAATCATCCAAACATAACGTCGGGGTAGCCGGTAGACCTCCCAGACTAAACTGCGACGAAAATGGGCCTCCAACAGTAGATCGTCGCTCGCACCCCGATGCAGACGTCGCCGTCGTCGCGGCCTCCAAAATTCTGAACTTTCGCCAAAAGATGCACAAGAGGAGGAGAAAGAAAATTGGTGAAGGGCTCAAGGGCTAAAGCTCTCGGGAAAAGCCTCAAAAACGAGCCCCAAGGGGCCTATTTATAGGCCTCACCCGAAATCAGCCCAAAAGACAAGAAATGGCTTTCAGGCCCAACTTTCGGGCGCCCGGTACTTCGGGCGGCTACATTGGGCGGCCCAACACTGTTCACTCCCGAATCCACCAGGTGCGGCCACGTGGCCCGCGAACAGCAACAGCTTGTCGGGCCACCCCCAGGCTGCCACGTGGCCCGCCCCCGCACAGTAAGGCGGTAGGCGCCGCAACCAGCGGGCGACGCGTGTCCACCCGGTTGACCCGCTGGCAGTCGGCGGCCGCGCCGGGCGCGCGGCATGGCCCCGTCGTGCGCACGCGTCCCGATGGTACCAGCCCCGGCCCCGTGCAACGCGCACGGTGCGCCCGCGAATCAGAGGGTGACACGTGTCCCCTACACCCGGTCCACGCATTCCACTTCGGAATTCCGTGGACCGCGCCGTGTGCACCGACCAACCGGAGGCTGCCACGTGCCCCCGCCTTGGTCCATGCACCCCGCGCTCACCCGGTAGACCGCGCGCCTTGCGCCCGCCAATCAGGCGGTGCACGTGTCCATGCGTCGGGTCTGTGAACCCCGCGCGCAGCTCTGTGGACCGCGCATCCTGAACCGGCCAATGACAGGCCGCCATGTGGCATCCCGGCGGTTCTACGGCCCCTCCATGCACCATTTCCACTAAAAACTTCCGGGAGTCCGTTTTGGTCATCCGGACTCAGAAACAAACAAGCAAATAGCGTTTTCAAGCGTTTTTCCGTGCTGAATCCATTTCGACCTCTGTTGGGCCTAATTCTTTTCTGAAATTTCGGCAAACTCAGCCGAAGGCCTACCAAGCTAATAATAACACAGGGTCCATCTGTGGCATCCCATTCATGCACCATGGGCCAGAAACACCAACACTAGGTGCTCTAACAGTGGATTCATCGGAAGAACGCTGCATGAGAATTAGGGCCACTACATCCTCCCCCACTAAAAGGAAGTTTCGTCCTCGAAACAAAGTAAGGTAGACACAGCGTACCTCAACCAGTAGTCTCGAACAGAAAAGGGTATGCAGATCTCATCTCTGTCTCTAGCTCCCAAGTAGCCTCTCGCTCTTCGTGATTGCTCTCAGATCTTCACATACGGAATGGTCCGGTTGCGCAATTCCCTCACCTCACGAGCAAGAATCTGCAACGGCCGCTCCTCGTAAACCAGGCCTCACCGATCTCCAAGGGAGTGAAGTCAACCACATGCGACGGATCAAAGACATATCTCCTCAGGGCTGAGACATGAAAAACATCGTGTACACCGGCCAAACGTGGAGGAAGAGCAACTCTATAAGCCACAGGGCCTACCCTCTCAAGTACCTCAAAGGGTCCAACAAAAACGGGGACTAAGCTTCCCACGCAACCAAATATCGGGGACCCCTTTCGAAGGCGAGACCTTTAAGAATACATGGTCACCAATCTGAAACTCTAGGTCTCGCCGTCGAGTATCTGCATAACTCCTCTGACGACTCTGGGCTACTCAAGGTGTCGACGAACAACTCTGACTTTCTTCCTCAGCCTCCAAAAGAAGATCTGGTCCAAAGTCCTCCTCTCACCACCATCCACTCCAATAAAGGGTGACCGACACTTGCGTCCATACAACGCCTCAAACGGAGCCATTGAATGCTCGCCTGATAGTGTTGTTGTACGCAAACTCAACCAAAGATAAGTGTTCAGTACCACCCCCCTCCAAAATCCATAACGCACGCTCTCAGCATATCCTCGAGGGTCTGTATAGTGCGCTCAGACTGGATCAGTCTGTGGGTGGAATGCAGTGCTGAATCTGAGCTGGGTCCCCAAAGCTGACTGTAAACTCCCCAGAATCGTGACACCAAAACTCGAATCCCGATCTGAAACAATCGTCGCAGGTACCCCAGTGTAGCCTCACTATCTCGTCCAAATACAACTGTGCCAGACGCTCCAATGACCAAGTCATCTGAACGGCAAGAAATGTGCAGACTTGGTGAGTCTATCTACAATAACCCAAATCGCGTCGGCTCCACTCTGCGCTCTCGGCAGCCCTGTAACAAAGTCCATGGTGATGTGGTCCCATTCCACTCGGGAATTGGAAGACTTTGTAACTTGCCAGCAGGAACCCGGTGCTTGCTTTCACTTGCTGGCAATTTAAACAGTGAGCCACAAATCTTCAATGTCCCGCTTCATTCCGGACCACCAAAATGTGCCTTGAGGTCATTATACAATCTTAGTACCACCAGGATGAATGGTATAAGGTGTATAATGGGCCTCTCTCAGAATCTGGTCTCTGATCTCAGGATCCGAAGCACACAAACTCGGTCCCGGTACCGCAGTACTCCCGAGCTATCCACTGAAAAATCCCCTATCTGATCTGCATGTATCTGGGATCTGATCCTCTCCAAGTGGGGGTCCTCACTCTGCGTCTCCCTAATCTGTCCAACAGAGGGCTGCAAGACCATAGACATCAGTCTAGCAGAGACCCCACGGGATACAACCTCAATCTGGAGTCGCCTCAACTGCTCAATCAGCGGGGCCTGCTGTGTGACCAACATGCTCAAGCTCTGCACTGACCTCCGACTCAAAGCATCTGCTACCACATTGGCCTTGCCGGGATGATAGAGGATACTCACTCGTAACCTTCAGTAACTCCAACCACGGCGTTGCCTCAGGTTCAGCTCCTTTTGAGTAAACAGATACTTTAAGCTCTTATGATCCGTGTAGATCTCACAATGCTCACCATAGAGGTAATGCCGCCACAGCTTCAATGCAAACACACAGCTGCAAGCTCTAAATCATGAGTAGGGTAATTCTTCTCATAATCCTTTACTTGCCGTGAAGCATAAGCAATGCCTCCCATGCTGCATCAAGACCACACCCAAAAAACAGCTGTGCGAGACGTCACTGTATAATCACGTAAGCCATCTCCCATCACTGGCAGTGTAAGAACTGGTGCTGAAATCAGTCTCCTCTTCAGCTCCTCAAAACTCGCTGACATGCTCAGTGCCAAATGCACCCTCATCCCTTCCGAGCAAACAGGTCAGGGGAGTAGAGAGCTTCGCAAAGCCCTCTACAAACCGACGGTAGTAGCCTGCCAAGCCCAGAAAGCTCACGGCTCCGTCACCGTCGTCGGTTCTCGGCCAATCCCGAAACTGTATCGATCTCGTCGGGTCAACTGCCACTCCTGCGGCTGATACCACGTGGCCCAAAATGAAACTCCCAAAGCCAAAACTCGCACTTCTTAAGCTTGGCATACAGTCTTCTCCCGTAGAAGCTGCAGCACTATCTCAAGTGTCCTCATGATCCACATCGCTCCGGGATAGTCAAGATTTCCTCAATGAACCACAACAACAACAAGTCCCAAGTACGGTGAAATACCCCAAAGGTCATCAAATCCTGATGTAGCGGGGCATTAGTCTCAAACAAAAAAGGACTAAACCGTACACTCATAAATGCCCATACAGGGATTGAAAAGCCGTCTTAGGGATGCCTCGGCCTCACCCTCAATGGTGTGTCACTGACTGAAGGATCAATATCTCGAAAAACTGTGGCTCCCTGCAAAACTG
>JAQNDB010004467.1:0-23667 GCA_029204045.2 Tillandsia leiboldiana
GCATTGGATTTGTGTTATTTACTTCTTATTTTCTCTCTTTAGTTGACTTTACAAAAGCACATATTCCAATGTAAATTACTTAATGTAAAATATTCACAAGCTATTGGAGCTTGTGCTTTTGAGAGTATATAAGCTATATATATATATATATAATATAATAATATATATATATATATATATAATATATATACATATTATTAAGCTTATATATATACTTTTAAAAGTATAAGCCTAACTAACTTGCGAATTTTTTTATCATTGAATTTGTATTGAGATTTATGCTATTGTAATGTCAATTTAAAAAAAGAAAGAAAAAATATAAAGTACAATTTTCAATCCAATTTATAATAAAATATTTACAAATAGAATTGGGCTTATACTTTAGCTCTACTTTATATATATATATATATATATACCCCTTAAATTTAGTTAGAAATATAACTTAATATACTTTGAATTTAAACACCGGATACTATTATCAAATCATTCAGAATTTTGTGTTAACACACAACGATGAATACACAATTTTTTTTTTTATTTGAGATACTGATGCGCAGATGGATGTTGAAAGTTCTGAAACCTTGTTTTCCTTGCTCTTATCAAAACGACCATGCATACTCATGCACGTTTCTCAGAATTTCGTAGACTGAGGCACCTGCGTAGACGCCTGCCATTTTGAGTAGACCGAGTGAACATAATAACTACTGTTCCATCTTCTCCAACCGAACCCACACCTATACCCCATTTGAATATACAGAGCACCGTTTGGATCATGTGCAGAGTGCATGCCCCCTGCACATAATGCTTGGGATTTGGTTTGTGGGCGGGTGACTCGTTCAACAATTGTGGCCTAATTCGTTGCATCCATTTTTGACTGTTAATCCTCGTTCTTTCCATTTTCAAAAAAGAGGTAAATATGAAAGGGTGACCAATTAATGTTGTCGGATCTCGGTCAAAATTAATATTTTTGGATTTCACTGTTATTCTCTTCTTTGTTAATGAAATGTCTTAGATTCTGTTTGAATGTCGGAATAAATATCTATAAATAATTATTTTGTAAGAAAAATGTTCAGCGCGATTTAAGAAGAAATTATTTTTTTGACTTTTCAAAAGTTTCGATGCCTATGATTTGATAGAATAATATATTCTACATACGAAATGATTTATTTTCACTACAACAAAATTAGGTTATAGGGACCATGATTGTGACACTTTGTATAAGTGTCCCTATCTATATTCCATCTATATGCCAAATTAGGTTATAGAGACATATTTTTTAGGACATATTACAAAAATGTGTCGGTATTGAGGATCAATGGCAACTAGAGGGGGGGTGAATTAGTTGAAAAATAAAAACTCAAGTAAATTAATCTAAGATAAGAATTGCACAACCAAATAAAAGAAATACAAAAGAAAGAGAAGCAAACTCAAATGACACAGATGATGTCCTTGTTCGGCCTTTCCGCCCTACTCCAGTCCGGTCCTCTCTCCCCTCGAGGCACGGCTTTAATCACTATCACTTGGCCTTTTAAAACCGGCAAGACCAAGCCTCTTACAATCACACGTTACAATACCCTCTCAATGAACCCCACCAATTACAAAATAATAATTCAACCTAGAGTTTTTCTCGATATCAAAGTTGTATATCAAGACAACAACCACACCCCCTTTAAAGACACTAGCCCATCCATCAAGAAACAATGGAATAGAAGCATGATTAAAGATAAATTGATATGATGTTGAATTTCAACCATATTTAAATGATTTTGAATTAATTCCAACATTAGTTTGAATAGTTCCACATTTTGCAAACCTCATTTGACATGTTACTAAATTTGACAAGATCATTTGAATTATAACCACAAATATAAAAACCATTTGAATTCATACCAAACTTATACAAATTATTTATACCATATTCAAACTTTTGAAAAATATAACCATAATAAAATCACATTTATTTATATCCAGGAGAAACACCATATATCAAACTTCTTTCATACCATATTAAAAATATACTAATTTTAGCTTAAGCTCAAATCAACCCTGTGATGGATTGGTCAAGACGATTCGTTGACCGCCTCAAATCCGATGACGAAGCAAAAGAAAGTCCTTCAAAATAAAAGTTGTGGCAACTTGTAAATCCAATTTGGTACAATTTGATCTTTGTCTGAGACCATTGAACAATTGAATTGATAATTTACCTTTGATCAAATCCGTTTCGGCTTACGTCTTTTCAAATCCAATTAAAACCTGAAAATACTAAAAGCAATCTAAAATTTATTTGTTATCCATCAAAAATATTATGCGATAAAAATCCAACAATCTCTCCCCTTTTGATGAGACAAATAAGTTGAAAAGGTTATAAAACAATAAATAACTCCCCCGCAAATAAGCCAAAAAAAAACATTCAAAAAGAACTAACTGAGGTAACCTTTTCTTCTCCCCCTATTTGGAATCATTCAAAAAGAAATTAAACATGAGAAGAGAAAAAAAATTACATAAAAATCATATAATTTAAAAAAACTAAATAGAGAAAAATCCAACAATTATAATGTCTCAATATCTAACATTCCTATTTCTCTGCGAAAGTAATCATATTTTTTCAAAATTAGTGGCTTTGTAAAAATATCGCCAATTGCCGATCTGTTTCAACAAATTCTAAAAACACATTTTGTTTGTTTACATGATCTCGTAAAAAGTGATGCCATTAATCAATATGTTTAGTTCTACCATGTTGAATAGGATTTTTAGAAATATTGATTGCACTAGTATTATCACATCGAATAGGAGTATTAAAATATTGAATCCAAAATCTCTTAGAGTTTGTTGCATCCACAAAATTTGAGCACAAACAACTTCCGGCAGCTATATATTTCAGCTTCGGCCGTTGAAAGTGCTATAGAATTTTGCTTTTTGGATGACCCAGGATACAAGCGAATGTCCTAAAAAATTGACAAGACCGCTTGTACTCTTTCGATCGACTTTACAACCTGCAAAGTCGCATCGGTATACCGATTAAATCAAAAGAGTCTATCCTGGGTACCACCAAACCTAGGGTTAAAGTACCCTTAATGTAGCGAATTATCCTTTTAACCGCAATTAAATGCGATTCTTTAGGATTCGCTTGAAACGAGCACAAAGACAAACTGAAAACATAATATCGGGTCGGACTAGCATTAAATATAATAAACTACCTATCATACCTCTGTACAACTTAGTGTCAACCGATTTGCTGATTCGTCCTTGTCTAATTTTGTTGTTGTACACATCGGTAGTGTTGGTAGGTTTTACATTGTCCATCCCGAATCGCTTAATGAGATCACGAGCATATTTTGTTTGACTTAGAAAAACTTCCTTCATGCGTTTGTTTTATTTGAAGCCCAAGAAAATAGTTTCAGCTCGCCAACCATACTCATTTCAAACTCATCCTGCATCATCTTAGAAAAGTCTTTGCACAAAACTTCATTAGTAGCACCAAAAATAATATCGTCCACATAAATTTGAACAATTAGAAAATCATCATTAAAATGTTTAATAACAATGTGGTGTCAACTTTACCGATCCTAAATTTTTTTTGAAATTAAAAAGGAGCTTAGTCTGTCATACCAAGCTCGTGGTGCTTGTTTTAAAACCATAAAGTGCTTAGAGAGTTTAAAAACATAATTTTGAAAAGTGTGATTTTCGAATCCGGGTGGTTGTTCAACATAAACCTCTTCATTATAGAGCCATTTAAAAAAGCACTCTTTACATCCATTTGAAATAATTTTATATTTTTAAAAGAAGCAAAGGCGAGTAAAATTCGAATAGCTTCAAGTCGTGCCACCGGTGCAAAAGTTTCGTCAAAATCTATTCCCTCTTGTTGGTTGAAACCTTGAGCCACTAATCTGGCTTTGTTTCGAACCACGACACCATCTTCATTTTTCTTGTTTCGAAAAACCCATTTTCGTACCAATTACGGGATGTCACGGGTCTGTTCTACAAGGGTCCAAACTTGGTTTCTTTCAAATTGATTCAAGTCCTCTTGCATAGCAATGACCCAATTTTCATCATTGCATGCTTCATCGAGATTTTGAGGCTCAATTTGTGAAAGAAAAGCCAAGTTGTTGCAAATTTCTCTAACGGAGGCTCTAGTGTGTATACCATCTGATAAATCACCGATAATTTGATCAAGCGGATGAGAGGACTTATGCTTCCAATATTTGGAATGACTTCACCATCTATAGATGGTTTGACCCTTCTTTAGATACGATTTCAGCACCTTTTGTGATGATTCATTATTTTTTGTGACAGATTGAATAAAAGTACTACTCATCATCTTTTTCAATTCATCGATTTCTTCATCACTGGAGTTCACTCCAACGTTAGATTCATTAAACTAATATGCATGCTCTCTTCTACTACTAAAGTGCGCCGATTATAATACGTATGCTTTACTAGTAGGTGAGTACCCTAGAAATATACCTTCATCAGATTTTGCATCAAATTTTGCCCCGATAGTCCTTAGTATTAAATAAAACACTTACAACCAAAACTGCGAAAATATGAAATTTTAGGAGATTTTTCATTCCAAAGCTCATAAGGAGTTTTGTCCAAAATAGATCGAACAGAAACACGATTTAAAATATAACAAGCTGTAATTTACTGCTCGGCCCAAAAATAAGTAGGTAAATTATTTTCTAAAAGCATTGTACGGGCCATTTCTTGTAGGGTCCTATTTTTCTCTCAACAACTCCATTTTGTTGAGGGGTTCTAGGAGCCGAAAATTCATGCTTAACACCATTCAAAGAACAAAATTCATCAAAATTTCGATTAGAAAATTCACCACCATGATCGCTTCTAATTTTTGAAACTTTCAAATCTTTTTCATTTTTGAACTCTTTTAATAAAACTTTAAACGATTCAAAAGCTTCGTTTTTGTGTGACAAAAATAAAGTCCAAGTAAAACGAGGTGAAATCATCAACGATCACGAAAGTATAATTTTTGCCACCTAAACTAGTAACACTAATAGGACCAATAAATCCATATGAAGAAGTTCTAATGGTCTATTAGTAGAAACAAAATTTTAGGCTTAAAAGAGGACTTGACATGCTTTCCTCTAGCGCATGTGTCACAAATCTATCTTCGAGTAGTCAAGTTTAGGGAGACCCTTAACTAATTCTTTTCTCGAAAGTTTAGATACGACATCCATGCTTGCATGTCCTAGCCTCCGATGCCATAACCAAAAACGTTATCCAAAACCGAAAACAAATCTCTTTACTAGGAAAAATTTTGCTCAAAACGATTTGTGTATACATTTCCAGTTCTACAACCTTTAAACATAATCAGTTTGAGTTAGAGTCAATTATGCTACAATGGGTTGACTCAAATTTAACAATCAATCCTTTGTCACATAGTTGACTAATACTCAACAAATTATGTTTAAGTCCTTCTACTAAATAAACATCATTAATTTTAAAACGATCGTTACCGATTGAGCCTTTTCCAATGATACTACCTTTGGAATTATTTCCAAAAGTTATGTCCCCGCCCTCTCATATTCAAGCGACGATAGGTTTGTTGGGTTGCCCGTCATGTGCCTTGAGCAGCCGCTGTCTAAGTACCATTTGTCGCTTGATTTTGTCGAGTGCAGGCATACCTACAAAAAAATCAAGTTAAAGAGGGTACCCAAGTGGATTTGGGTCCACTGGTGTTAGAACCTTTCACCACCCAAACTTGTCTAAGTTTAAATTTATTCTTAAATTGACATTGGGTTATATGATGCCCTATTTTATTACAATAGGTGCATAACACTTTTTTATCACCATTTGAATATTTTGCAAATGGATTAAAAATATTTTTCTTTTGACTAGACTTGTGTTGATATCCAAGTCCGGTCTTATCCAAATAGGATCTTTGATTGCCCAATATCATATTTAGAACTTTAGTGCTACCGACAAATCTTTCTAGAGTGTTTCTTGATTCGATCAAGTCTCTCTTTAAGATTCATTTTCAGTCTTAAATAAATAGATTCTTTATGATTTTCACAACTATTTTTGGTCTCAACTTGCTTCTTTAATAAACTTAACTCATTTTTTAAAATTTTATTTTTAGATTGTAATAAGTTTGAATTTGAAATTAAAGATGTATTTTGTTTCTTTAAAGAAGCATATTTGGGGCCAAATTTTTGGAGATCATCATAAAGATCATAAAAAGCATCTAAGAGTTCATCGTAAGTTAGATCTTTTACCTCATCTTCAATGTTTGCCATAAACAAAGATTCGAAGGTGCATCATCATATGTAAGGCTTAAGTTGGAGACCTCCTTATTTGATTCCTCATTGTCGGAGTCGCTGTCGTCACTCCAAGCGGCGGAGAAAGCTTTATTCTTCTTTTTCTCCTTTCGGGGAGACTTACTTTGATTTTGACAATCATAGCTCATGTGCCCGGTTTTGTTGCAATTGTAACATTTGACGTCCCTTTTAAAAAAGTTTGATCTACCATTACCTTTGCCGGGCCACCTAGCTCCGTGTTTTCTTTGTATGATATTCTTTAATTTTCTTGTAAGAAATGAGATCTCGTCGTCAGTGGCATTGTCGGAGTCGCCTCCATCTCCCTCGTTAGAGTTGAGTGCTATATTTTTTGTTTCAGGGTGAATGATGGAAGTAGAGGGCTCCGTCTTCAATCGCAACTCATAAGTCATAAGGGACCCTATGAGTTCCTCCAATGAAAATTTGTTGAGATCGCGCGCTTCTTGAATGGCAGCCAACTTGGTTCCCAAGGCCCATTTGAGGAAAACTCCTGAGTATTTTTCTAACTAAATCTGCATCAGAAAAATCCTTTCCCAAAGCTTTTAATTTATTAGTAATATTTGTAAATCTAGTGTACATATCAGTAATACTTTCATTTGGTTGTACACAAAACATTTCATAATCACGCGTAAGCATATTTATCTTAGACTCTTTTACTTGACTTGTTCCCTCGTGAACAACAGCTAATTTGTCCCAAACTTCTTTTGCAGTTTTGCACGTAGAAATTCGGTTGAACTCGTTTGGATCGAGAGCACAATGAAGAGCATTCATCGCTCTAGAGTTCAAATTAAATTTAGCCTTGTCCTCTACCTTCCACATGCTAGTTGCTATGGTAGGCTTGGTGTAGCCATTTTCTACAATATCCCAAAGATCAAAATCTAGGGATTGTAGAAAAATTTCCATCCGCACCTTCCAATAGTTGTAGTTACTCCCGGTAAAGAAAGGAGGACGGGAGATGGATTGACCTTCAATGTTACCATGAAAAGTTGCCATCTCACGAGACAGTTAGTCTGCAACAGTGAGACCTGCGCTCCGATACCAAATGAAGGATCAAATGGCAACTAAGAGGGGGGGGTGAATTAGTTGAAAAATAAAAACTCAAGTAAATTAAATCTAAGATAAGAATTGCACAACCAAATAAAAGAAATAAAAGAAAGAGAAGCAAACTCAAATGACACAGATGATTTATCCTGGTTCGGCCTTTCCGCCTACTCCAGTCCGGTCCTACTCTCCTCGAGGCACCGCTTTAATCACTATCACTTGGCCTTTTAAACAGGGCAAGACCAAAGCCTCTTACAATCACACTTTACAATAACCTCTCAATAAACCTCACAATTACCAAAATAATAATTCAACCTTAGAGTTTTTCTCGATATCAAGTTGTATATCAAACAACAACCAAACCCCCTTTAAATACACTAGCCATCACATCAAAAATGGAATAGAAGCATGATTAAAGATAATTGATATTATTTTGAATTTCAACCATATTTGTAAATGTATTTGAATTAATTCCAACATTATTTTGAATATGTTCCACATTTGCAAACCTCATTTGACATGTTACTAAATTTGAAAAGATCATTTGAAATTATACCACAAATATAAAACCATTTGAATTCATACCAAACTTATAAAAAATTATTTATACCATATTCAAACTTTTTGAAAAATATACCATAATAAAATCACATTTGAATTTATACCATATATCAAACTTCTTTCATACCATATTAAAAATAATAGCTAATTTTAGCTTAAGCTCAAATCAAACCCATGTGATGGATTTGTCAAGACGATTCGGTTGACCGGCTCAAATCCGATGAAATAGCAAAGAAGTCCTTCAAAGCAAAAGTTGTGGCACTTGTATCCAATTTGGTACAATTTGATCTTGTCTAGACCATTGACAATTGAATTGATAATTTACCTTTGATCAAATCCGGTTCGGCTTACGTCATTTCAAATCCAATTAAAACCTGAAATACTAAAAGCAAATCTAAAATTTATTTGTTATCATCAAAAATATTATTCGATAAAATCCAACACAAGATACCGGCACGATACAGCTCCCGTGCCGATGACACAGTTCAAAACCCTTTTTTCTTAAAATTACTAAGTAATTTTCTTAATAAAGTTCAAAATATTTGATAAAGATACATAATAAGCAATAAAAAATTTTGTTGCTAAAGAAATTAAATATTTCATGCCATTATGTATCGGCACGCATGTATTTTTTGTGACCGGCACGGCTCGGCACGGCTCGCCACGCACCGTGCCGTACCGTGCCGACAAGTTTTCGGTACACCCGTGCCACGGCACTTAAATCCTTGATCGGCACACATGTATTTTTTGTGACCGGCACGGCTCGGCACGCACCGTGCCGTACCGTGCCGACAAGTTTTCGGTACACCCGTGCCACGGCACTTAAATCCTTGTGTGGCACATAAATGACACTGCACATCATGTAGATAAGTTTCTTTCTTCCAGTCGAAGGTGCCGTCTGAGGGTAGCATTGGCCATATATAATTGAGGCGCCTTTAGAGAAGTTGCTTGGGAATTTTAACAAAAAGATAGTTATTGGATGGTTTCTAAGATATGTGGAATCTTAAAATGGGAAACCATGATGCTTTTCGAGATTCTATCGGTACGATGACTTCATAAGATTTATGAAATTTAAAATGTGAATTTTATTTGGAACACCCTGAAGGCTTTCTTTGAATGATTATGTAAATTTTTTTTGGCAATATTAGATATTGAGAGTTCCTTAAAGGTATGGTGTTTTTCGATAACCTTGCAGATTAAATCAAGTATTTCTTAATTATGAAGTAAGTCTAATTTTCAATCTGTTATGATATGAAGATTATATCATCTTATTTCTTGTTGTCTAAAAGATGTGCGAGTTTAACTCGTGCGGACTTTGATGTTGGAGAGCGAGTCTTACAAATTTGCTATTGTGAATGGAGTGCGGTTGCATTAAAGAAATTGATATTGTAGTGTTGATGACAATGGCTACTATTGAAAAGATTGAATTGCTTAATGGACTAAAAATACCATGATCTAAGTACTTACATTGTAGATGTTCATAAGATGTTATATTTGAATATCTTGCTAAGGGCCTTTATTTGTGGGGATTAAGCTTTATATTTGCAAACGTTGGCACAAGTAAGATTTAACAACCATGGCGGATAATTACTTCAAAATTATTTTTGATGGCTTCAGCATGTGGGACAAAATCCACTTTTTACATCATGGAGGAAAGTTTCTCCTTTCAAGTAGAAGGTGCTTTTAGAGGGTAGCACTGGCTATATAAAATTAATACACATCAAATTGAAAAACTTTATGGCACAAATTAGGTTTTTAATTAGTTGATTGTGTGCAGCTAAATCAAAAGGCTTTACTGATAAAGATGTATCGATCTAGTATTCTCTCAAGGAGGACGATTAATTCTAAGAATTGATATATTGATTTAGAAGGTTTTGAATATAGTTTCCTAAGTAGGTGTATGTGTAAAATTTAATATTTGAAATAGGTTTAGCAAAAATAAATTACTAGTATAGAAAATATAACAACTTTGATATTGAAACTGCTGCTTATGCTGGGCTCTTCTCTTGTGTACTCCCTCTCTATTTATTCTCATCGGCCTTCATTGCTTTGAAACCCGCTAACACTTTCTTTCAAACATACTTTTTGCGATTCAATCTATCTCTTATGTAAGACTTAATTAAGGATGCCTCAGTCGGATGAGAGAGACTGACTAAGTCGATTCTAAGAAGCAAGAAGGCACTCCTAAGCGCAGAAGGTAGTGAGCTGTCTTGATTCATTAATTCTTCTTCCCAGACCGTAGAATAGAAATTCATTATGTTGATTCACCTTTTTTAGAGCACAAGACAGATAGGGAAGAATAGCTATCTTTCGCATCCGATAGTTGGTCCATTTCTTCGTTTCCTATATGGTGTGACAAACCATCACTCGAACTTGTATTGGTCGTCAGTCCGTCGATAGCAGTCCTCTTAGTGTGGAGCCACTTTGGTATAGCGTAGTGTGTCTCTCTTGCTTTCGAGCGTCCGCACGCCCTTGGAGACAAGATGGGATCTTATCCTTACTAGTGCCTGTAAGGGCACCCAACCACATCCTTATTTTGCTTTCAAGTCCGATCCGTTGGAGGTGGCCTCGTACTGGACAACTCGTTGCGAACCCGTTCTGGTAGGGATTGTTGCTTTTGCGAAAGTGTAGCATCACCTGGGATTCTCCGCCGCCAGGCACGGATGATCATTGATGGGCAAGTGGTTTAGGCTAAAGAGCCAATAGACTTCCCGGCCCTTGACCCGATGCAACCTTTATCCGCAGCAACCGCAAGCTTTTTGTGATCATTATATGAAATGACTAGTTGACTGACGCAGGATTAGCTTCTCAATTTTGTGGAGTGAGCCGAGTGCTTCCCTTGATAGAACACGAGCCTCATGTTCCTCAATGTAGCCTAGTTCTCTCTGTATCTTTAAGCTGGTTGATTGAAGCAGGAAGCTGCCCGTTTTTCATTTCCTTTCTATTTCCTGTGATACCATATTTGATCAAATCTTGCTCCGCTAACCCTTTAAAATTGAATCCGTTAAATAAATATATATATGCTGGTGATGTGCTAAATCACATTTTGCTCTCTAGATTATTCTGTCTTCTTATGTAAATCTCTATGTCAGTTTAATGACTGGTTACATGATGAATCAAACCTTATTGTCCAGTTAGCTCAATCTATTTTGTACATACCTTTAATTTTCAGCTAATATGATGAATATATATTCTGTATATATGCTGCGTCATATTTTGTTGTCCAGTTAGTTCATTGTGTTCTTATAAACCTTTCACATAAACCTCCAACATTCAGTCGGTTTGATGGAAATATGCATTGTATGTTTGCTGAATCACATCCTGTTTAGTACAATTTGCGCTCTTAAACCTCTTAACTTTCAATTAGTTTGATAAAAAAAATATAGTGGTTATGTGCTAAATATATGCCGATTATGTGCTAAATCATATGTTGCTCTCAATTTTTTCTTTCTCTCATAAATCTCTAAAATTAGACTCTAGTTTTTCTCGTCTCTGAGACTACAATTGCAGTTCAATAATTATGAAAATCTTTAACAATAATTGGGAAGGCTGTAATCCATGTGTAGCTTTAGATACAAATCTTTATCAAGTCATATGCTCAAGAGTAGAAGTTGATAAAAAGGTTACTTTCCATAATTTATCTCATTAATTGTCTCTTTCATTTGTAGGCTTAGTTACAAATAACAAATCATATTCCATCATTTGGCTCTCCTTGTTTCTTCCCATGAATGCATGGGAACTAGATAAATTAAATTCACAGGACATGGGGTGTTTCATTGATTTGGTGTGCCATTCTTCTATATAGGACAGTATGCTGACCTGTTGTAAAAGAATTATTCTTAGTACATGACGAGTCTAACCAACTTTGTAGTTAATGCTTTTGAGTTTGGCCATATTTCCCAATTTATTTGAAACGGAGCACAATTTCCAATTGATTTGAAATACGGCATTTTTTTTACGATCCTTTTTTAAGTGACAATTTATATGGTTTCATGATTCTATTTTCTATGTGATATGTAGGCCTTTTTTTTAGTTCATTTAATTTGCTTCCCAACATATATATTTTCGGTTACTTCGATGGAATATGTGTTGTATACGTATACGTGCTGAATCATATCTTGCACCCAATTAGTTCAGTTTTCTCTTAAAAGTCTCTATTTTTTAGCTAGATGATGAAAATATATGTTGTATATATGCTGATTGAATCATACCTTGCTGTCAAGTTTGTTGATTTTGCTCTCGTAAAGCTCTTATTTTCAGTTCGATGAAGATATATGTCGTATATCACTAAATCATATCTTGCTGCTCAATTCATGTTGTTCTCTTAAACCGCTAAGTTGCTGTTAGGTTGATAAAATTCATGAGGTAAATTACTGATTTGATGTCCAGTCAGTCATTTGGCTCTCCTAAAACCGCAATTTAGTTGGTTTGATGAATATATGTGTTGTATATATGCCGGATCATATCTTGCTTCATGGTTAGTTCTTTGTCGTCTTAAGTACTAATTCTTTTTAACGCTATGTTTGACTTGGTTGCAAGACTACAATTGCTATTTAATTATAATAGCTACAATATGAGGCTGGGGGTCCTAGTAATATAGGCATGTAGGCGAGGATCTTTCCTTCTTATCGCTTATCTTCGTAAGGTAACCACTTATGAATGAGTCTGCATCTAATTATCAGTTAGGCATACATGCAAAGTTGTGGCAATCTTACTTTTTAAGCTTGATATTTCAGTTTGCTTGCACATAACTCTAATTATCGGTTAGCGTCACAGGTATATGCTGGTTAGTGTTTAATTATTTCTTGCAATCTAATTAGCCTATGTTGCTCCCCTGACACTAATGCTTAATCAATTTGATTAATATGTGGGTATTGATTAATATATATATGCTCTCTCTAAATTATTCTTTTTTCTCTAGTGAACTCCAAATTATGAGCTAATTTGTTTACTAGTTGTGTGATGAATTTTATCTTCTTGTCCAATTAGCTCATTCTGCTCTCAATAAAGCTCTAATTTTCAGTTTGTTTGATGAAATATATTCAGCATGTGTGTTGAGTCGTATCTTGTTGTTAAATCCTATTTGTTCTCGTAAACCTCCAATACTTATTTTGATGGAAGTATATGATATATATTGCTAAATCGGCTCATGTTATTCGGTTCAGTTTGCTCTCTTAAACATAATAAAATTTTAAAATATAGTATTCGATTGTATGCAATCAAACAAATTATATGTAGTTTGATTATTTTTTACTGTCAAACAAAATAAGATAAACGTATCTGTTGCATGTAGAGCAATGCTAGTGGTGCACTCCAAATGGGGTGTAAAATGCACACCCCACCCATCCAAGAATGGAGTTTTCTTCACTAGTTTCTTTAAAGTGACTAGTGGACTTCACCCCATTATAGGATGGATGGAGTGTAAAATATACATTCTAAATGGAATGTACAAAAAGTATTTTTCTAAACAAAATCACGAAACCAACAGATTTTTCATGCAAAAAAGCTTTTTTGCATGAAAAATCTGTTGGTTTTGTGATTTTGCTAGAAAGAACCAATTCTCAAGTTGTGAATGATTCACCACTTTCTATAAACAGTAAACCATTCACCGCTTACGCTTAGTTTTATAAATAAAAATTTTGAATGTCTATTTTCACAATTAAAATATTTCGTAGGCTTAGTAGCCCAAAATGCCCTTCTCTAGGTCAGAATCATTTTTTGGATTGAGGTTTATACTTGCTAAATTTTGGCTGTAGTAAGATATAATGACTGTAGTGGCTCTAGTAAGATATAACTACTGTAATGGATAGTTGCTTGAGAATTGATTTAGATGGCGTCAATATCTTGGGTAAAAGCCACAATGCACATCATGAAAATTGGCTTCTTTCTTAAAGTAGAAGGTGCCTTCAAAGGGTTGCATTGGTTGTATATAATTAACATTACACAGAACTATAACCATAGACTTGATAGTATAGGATAGATGTTTATTTAATATTATTTTCGATCTTGTTTTGTTCCTAATTGATCATTTCATGTGAAATTTTTGTAAACGTGTTTTCAAGAACAAGGTCCAATACTTCACCTTATAATGTCTAAAACATAGTTTGCCATGTTAGCTGTATAACTGATTTAGCATTGTTTGTTATGTTAGTTGTATAATAATTGTGTTGTTGAGAGACTAATTTGGTTCTTATTCAGGTGTAAAATTTTCACCCAACCTGATTTAGTTTGCCTTTCTATATATCTGGTTCGGGTTTGAGTCATCCCAACTACAGAAGTTTTTCGTGCAAAGTCTGGCTAATGACCCAATTTTGCTCATGGTGCCTATGCTTTTCAGCAATGATATACTGAACAACCCTTTACTTTATGCTGGTAGATGCTATTTACTTGCCATACATTTCTTGACTATTGTAAGAATGTACAGGTTTTCAAGAACTATGTTTTCTCCATGGTTATGATGTTTAGAGTACCATTATTGAAACTGATGATAGCCTGGATGTGTCAAAGGCAGTAAATTACAGCTTAGTTGAGTCTCTTGACAGATTAAGAATTCTACAACTTAGCTTGCGGTCTGTTTCAATGTTTGAACAAACTATCTAGTGTCTGTTTCAATGTTTGAACAAACTATCTAGTGTTAACTTGTAAGTATGCACATTTCCTTTTTGTGGTTGGATTGCAGGAGTATTTTTAACCCGTCGGTTATTTTTTCTCAGGGTAATTCCTACATATGAAATGATTTATCATGTTCTGAGGAAATGATTTAGAGTCCGAATATAGTCTCACTGTACACATTCTTTGTCCTCTATAGCTATCAATTATCACATTGCCCTTAAAGGCATTTTTGGATGTCTAAACATCTTTTTCAGCATGATCATTTTGTTTACTGAGCGTTATGTGATAATTGGTTGACAAAGGATAAAAGATGACTGCAATCACATAGTTTGTGTGGCCTCTAGCCATCTTTTCTTTCAATATGATAAATCTCCCTATAGCTGGAGTGAATTATCCTGAATTAATGATTATGAGAACCCTGCAATAGGCTAAATCAAGCACCCGGGTGGCAATCACTGAAGAATATCCTAATATTGCAGAAGTTATCACCGAATAATTTGTTCCAACATTGAAATGGGCCCTTAATGCATAGTGCTTATGGATAAGATATTGCAACAGTTCTAATGCACAAGCAAACAAAGGTAAAAAAGCAATACTGCAGAGGTTAGGCCTTCGTCAGGTATGTTATAGTTAACCGACACTTAGGCTGCGTTTGGTTCAGATATAAATTAGAACTACTTATCCCGAGATTGGTATAAATTCAGGAACAAGTAGGAACAAGACCAATTTTACGTTTGTATGAAAATTGGGCTGTTCTTAGAAATAAGAAAAATAATATTTGGATAGGTAGATTGTAATAGTGAGAATAAGAGTAATTATAATTTTAAAATAATAATAATTCATCTAAATAATTAATATAAAATATTAATTAAATAATAATTTAATTTATTTAATTAACTATTGTCAGATAATTCTAAATATTAATTGATAAAATAATTAACAATAATGAGTATTATTAATAAATAATTCAATTAATTACAAATAATTTAATAAATTAATTAGTTAATTATCTAATAGTTAGATAATTAGTTAATAAAATAATTAAATTAGTAAAAATATTAGATTAATCAAAGAGTTAATACAATAATTAAAATTATATTTACTTTAATTAAGCTTATTCTTAATTAATTGATAAAATAATTAACAATAATAAGTATTATTAATAATTAATTATTTAATAATTTAATTAGTTAATTATCTAAATATTTAAATAATTAGTTAATAAAATAATTAGACTAGTTAAAATATTATATTAATTAAAAAGTTAATACAATAATTAAAATTATATTTATTTTAACTAAGCTTATTCTCAAATAGGAACAAGTCTTGTTCCAGAAAAAGTCTGGAACAGTAGTTCTAGTCTTATACCAGCTTATTCCAGAAATACGAGAACTGCTGTTTCCATCCATAACCAAACGCGTTTGGGGAACAAGATCTTATTTCAGGCCTTGTTCCCGAAACAAAAGATACCTTATTGTTATGTCTAACATGTACTTTTTCTCAATGCAACAATCTCTTTTTGGCTGCTGAGCTTCAGTTCTGGTAAGCCTTCAATACACCCTTGGTCCCTTACATGGCCAACGTAATTTTTCTTTCTGTCATATTATTTTCTATAGCACTGGACTTTCGCATGTTGTCAGATACATTGCCTTTTCTACTCCTTTCCATGACATTTTTAGTTCATCAATCATGTACAAAAAATTCTAATAGTTTGCTTAACGCATATCTAGCTTCTTCTCACACTATCTTATTACAATTGTCTTCAGTCACTTTATCAAATTTATCATTTTAGGTTTATTTCCTTCGGAAATTAATTATCCACATAGCTCAAAATATTGTAGGTTCTTATTAATAAGAATTGGGTATGGTACAAATGGGCGAAACAAACATACTTAATTGCCATCTTAATTACTACCACTCTATAATACTTTTGTCTTGCGTTTTAACCAAAACTACTAGTGAACATGGTGTCTAGTGAGATGCGGCTTTGCAATATTCAATATTTTTATTTTTACTTGTTCATAATTGCTTTTACTTTTATGTGTCTGCTTCTTTAAGTATATGTCGTTGTACTTGTATGTCGGTGTTGCTATGTTTAAGCCATTTAATAAAGGACTAAGCAAGCGCTGTGAACTAACATAATAGAAATTGCTAATCACTTATTATTACCACCTGACAAGCTTAAGAACATTCTTCTCATTATGAATTCTATTGAGATTTATCATGTCTTATAGTTATTGAACATGAATATTCTACAAAGTGATAAAGCAACAGACTTGGACAGAATAGACATGCTCCATGACTAACAATCAGTCGAGTTTGGTTTATCCTGTCCAACTCATCCCTGAAAATTTTTATCTTTAAAAATATAAAATAATTTGAAATTTTTTTTCTAACTATTATTAAAATATTATTTTAGTTAAAAATAATCAAGATTTTAAAATTTTTATACAAAAAATTAAAATTTACAATTTAAAATTTTTTGCGTCACGTGAAATTATAGAAAAAAATAAAAAATATATACAAAAATAAATAAAACTCATCTTTGAAAAGAGGGAGCTGCAGGGATATTAGACTTTGATAGTCCCACTTCAGATATAGAGGGGGCTATACTTTGGAGACAAGGACTAGCACTCTAGTATGAACATTTTGATTCAAGTTATTTTATCAAATAAATAAGAATTATATTAAATTAGACGGTGATTTTGTGAAATTCATGATTTTGCCTCTTTTTAACTAACAGCATTACCTATATTTTTAATAGTTGACACTTGATAGGTAAGAGAGCCTCTAATTTAATCAAAATTTTAAATTTATGTGTTCAAAATATTTCAAATGAAAAAAAAGATGTCCATGAAATTAAAGTTAGGTGTTTTATCTTTGAAAGAGCCTATAATTGAAGAATTTATTTGAAAATGGTTTTCGTGCTTATGTACCTAAGTACAACCTATTTTTGGAGGAAGCTTCTTGTAAACCCACTGGGTTCTCTGCTTGCTTACATATAGATAGTACAATTATTATTGTCATGTTTTGGTTAGGTATTTGGTTGAATAGGTGGGCGGGTCTGAATTAATGTTGACAGTAGGGATGGTAGGATTGTTGAGACCGCAGTTCTTGTTGTTTGGGGACTCCATCACCGAGCAATCGTTCCGCCCTGGTGGATTGGGGGCAGCTCTTGCTGACACCTACTCTCGCAAGGTTTCCTTTCTATTCTCTTCCTCCTCAAGTCCTCTCTATTTCATCCCGTTTGTTTCCTTTGCTACTTCATCTTTCTTGATTTTGTTTTTTAAGTCTTACTATTTTTATCAATTTTAAGGCCTACGTCCCTTCATGCCATGAAAATGTGGACTTTGGTTGCGCAAGACAGGGATGGGCCGGGATCTGTTTAGGCACTAAATTTGTGGGTCTTTTTGATGCATATGAAATCATAAATATTCAAATTTAAAATTACAAACTTTAAATTTTAAAATTTAAATTATAAATCTTAAATTAGTTTGGATGTAAGTAAAAAATAAAATTAAAAGCTTATTCAAATAAAATTAATTGTATCAAAATTTGAGTTTCCATTTAATTCAAAAATTAAATTTTACTTTTCATCTAATTTAATTATTTTTTAAAAAGTTTTAATTGAAATTTGTTTACGCGCCGGCGAGGACTGCCGCCATGCCGTCCTCGCCGGCGGCAGTTCGTCTATTTTGAGTTTAAAAATTCAATTTTAGATCTTAAAATCAGAATTGAAATTTAAATTTAGATTTCAAATTTGAAATTGAAAATTTAAATTTAGATTTAAACATTTTTATTTAAAATTTTATATTTCCAGTTTCAAAATTTAAATTTAAAATTTAAATCCTAAATTTTAAATTATAAATTTCGAATTCGAATATTTTAAATTTTAAATTTTACAAATAAAATTTAAAATTTAAATTTAGATTTTAAATTTGAAATTAAAAACTTAAAATTAAGATTTTAAATTTTCAAATTTAAATTCATATTTTATATTAAAATATAAAATTTTATATTTTTGTCCAAATTTAAATTTTATATTTGAATTTTAAAATTTCAAATTCACATTTTAAAATTTGAATTGAAAATCTAAATTTAGATTTTAATTTTGACTTATACAACACATCCATTTTGGATTAAGTGGGCCGTTATTGGAATTATTTCCCCTGGAGTATTAGCCCATCTCTGATGATCCCGGCTCGGCTCAGCTCTGCCCGCTCCTTCGTCCTAAACTGGCCTCAGCCAACATTTTAAAGCCCTCTCTCACCGACCCATCCCAACTCCTCCCGCCAACACACCCGAGCGCTCCGTTTCTAAGGTTCTGATTCCTCATCCACGACATCCTCCTCTCGCCCTCGCGTGTGCGATTGCCGCGTCCGGAGAAAACGTTTGGCACCTTCTGTGATCACCGCTCCGACATTAGGTAAGTTTCCGTCCTTTGTTTCGGCAATTTTTTTTTATGATTTCTTCCGGTTGAAGCGAACGATCTTTCATTTTTTATTTTTGTACTGGATTAGGGTTTTGTTTGATTTCTTAGGTTTTCGATATGTAAAAACTAGGGCTGCTCGATCCGATTGGGTAATATCTAGGGTTTTTTATTTTTCTAGGGCATTGGATGATGGTGTAAGTATATGTTTTGGTATGTTTTTCTTATGCGAAGAGTATAAAATTAGATCATGTGTCATCAAGTATTCTTGTTATAATTGCTTTATTTGTCTTTCTTGGGCTTGAAATTGTAAGGGGCGTTTTTTTGTGTCATACTTAGTACCTGAATGGATCTGACTTGTCGTCGAATTAATTTCTTTGGGAATTTGGCAATTAATTAATTAATTGCTACTTTTTATCTTTTATTTTTCTTGTAGAGTGTGGCTATGTTGGATTTTGGTTTGGTGCCCTCTGTTATTGCTCTTGATATCTACTTGTTTTGAACCTCACTCCTCTCCTTGCTAGCTTTCCCTTTCCGTCCCTTCTTCTTATTCCTCCTATGGAGAAACCCCAGGGGATTCTCAGATAAGAGTGCTCTGTCATGTATGTGCAAACTCTCTCAATTGGTGGTCGAAATAGGTTGTTGTCGGACTGTTACACAAGAATGGGGTAGATTGGTAGATTGGTGGAGTAGGGAAAAGAATCACAGTAGAAGAAGGGGGAGAAGAATGTATCTGGAGGCTTCCGATGGGACTTGAGGCGGGGAGGAGTGGATTGAGTCAAGGATCATAAGGCCCGACTGAGCTCACACATGAGAGGCCCAACTGAGTCCAAGAGATATTTCTATTAAGGGCCAAATTGCAATTCAAACTCCGTAAACACTTACTAATTACCATTTAGTCCTAAACGTATGATGTATTTGAACAGAGATATAAGAATTTACTCATTCAATTCCTAATTTTCCCTCTCTTTCTCTCTCTACTTTTCCCTCGAGCTCAATCCCCACTCTGATCTCTTCTTCATCTCCTCCTTCTCTTTCCTTCCCAAAATCCCGATCAATTGCTCAAATCCGATCCCAGGATCAGCATAGATCTCCACCATCATCCTCTCCGCCGTATCAGCCTCGGAGAGTTCTCATCGTCGGCGATTGCGGATCGTCCGGGGTGTAACAAAGTGGTATCAGAGCAGTTCCGATCCCAGGGATCGTGTAGAACTGCACCGCAACACTAGATCGAGGCAACAAGGCGATAGGCAACACCAGATCGAAGCAATAAAATGATAGGCAACAACCGATCAAAGCAACAATACGACAAGCAACACCAGATCGAAGCAACACACGACAAGCAACATTACAATGGGGCAACGAGGCCCAATCAAGCAACAATCACCCACAAGTAGATCCAAGAGCAATCGCAAGGATCTGCTCTAATTCCTGAAGGCAACCTCAATTCCAAGTGAAGCAGATCTTATCTCGAATCTGTATTCTCAAACAAGGAAAGCATCAGTGAGAGGTAATATCTGAATCCACTACGTTTAGATATTGCAAGTAAATAGTGAAATTAGCAGAGGAAGAGCATAATTGAGCATTATTATCTGGAGGAGAGTACTTTTCCCAAATCAGTAGCCAGCTAGCATAACTCAATTCAAGATAGGGAAGAAGAAGGGTTCTAAATTCAGGTATAATTGTGAAGATATATATTTTGAAGAAATGGCTGAGGGAACAAGACTTAAAGATTTGAATATGAACATCTCAAGGTGGTAGAGGAGAGAGTGCAGAACCTTACTGTGGAATGCAATCAAGTACTGGAAACCAAGTTCCAACAGTTTGAGTTGGAGTATAATAGGAAGTTCGGAATTATGGTGCAACAACTTGATGAAATGCAGAAAGAGGGACAACATTATACCCGACAAGGACACCCTAATAAAAATAATAAATTATAAAAATAAATAAATAAATAAATAAAAATTAAGTTTGATAAATAAAAGATTGAAAAATGAAGGTAAAAGACATCCTATAGTTAACAAACATTATACCCGACAAGGACATCCTATAGTTAACAAACATTATACTTATATATACATATATAAGCCCAATGAAAATTTTGAAGCCGAAGAAATTCTAAATAAAATAAAATAAATATTTTAATAAATTATTTGTGAAGCTCAGTCAGGAGGTGATGCTCGCAATACCTCGATCCTTGAATCTCTTGTTTCAGGTCCTTGATCCCTTGCTCTATAGTCTTCAGTCTCTGCAGGACCTAAACCCTAAACCCTAAAGCTAGTTCATGGCTATTTACATCCACAGCAGCAACATTATTTTCTTGCTCATGCGATTTGTCCTGAGGCAATGCAAGATCAATGGCTAGATGATGTAGATCGTAATAACGTCGTTGTAGTACTTCCCGAATATCCTCATCCGAAAGTACATCTCTACCATAATCAGAGGCTGACTTCAAGATAACTTTGCAATCATTTTCCATTGAGCTCCAGGGTGTGCTGGTAATCATACATGCCATCTGCTGGCAAAGAGAGTAGAATCTGCTTTAGATGTTGAAGAGGCACATGCTGAGCTCTTCTAAATCTAGGTGTTATTAGGTACTCAACGCATTCTGGTCTTATAATGCTTTCAGAGAAGGTGATGTTCTAGCATAGACTTAGAATTGTTGGGATAATGAGTTGGTGGAAGGCCCGTAGGATCTCACTGACGGTTTTGGTGGAACATGCAAGAATGTCAATATGGTGGCCAAGCTGCCCTCCGAGCTCCACTCTGAGATGAATTCCATTAATGACTACATAGATTAGGTATTTCTCCAAGTTGTAGGTTGCACCTTGTTTGTTTGTTGACCGCAAAATTTTGTTGTAGAGGTGTACCTAAAATGTAAGTAGAAGACAAAATGTTTTTTTTTTTTTGGAAAGAGAGAGAAAGATAGCATGCTTCCTGCTTTATTCACTTCTTTTAAGAAATGAACTTAACTGGAAATGTTGAACAAGCTAATAGTAGTAATTCGGATAGAATCTATATGTTATCCTTATACATTGGGATCCAAGTTTTAATAACAATTTGTCATAATAAGTTTTAAACCACTCTTCGATAACATATGTACTGTCAGAACCTTATTTTTGGCCTCCGATGTTAGTCACAGGGCCATCAATCATCATTGATTGGTCACAAGCATGATTAATATTGTCTTGATTGCAGGCCTGCACAACATTGATTTGTTGTACGCGATTTTAATTGTTAAGTATAATTCGTTAGATGAAAGATGAGTTACTAATACTCTGTTATTGAGTTGTTGCTTATCTTTTTGCTTATGTGTGTTGTAGCATTTGTGTGAGGATTAGATAGTTGTTTGCCTGATTATGTGTGTTGTTTGCCTGATGTGAGGATTTACTTGAATTTAGATAGTTGCTTGACTGTACTTTTTTCTATTAAATTTGGTTGTTTTTTGGTTGGCTGTTGACCCTCAAGGTAATGTTTTTGTAGAAATATGACTTTATATTGTGTATTTTTTTTATTCCTTTAATAAACTACACAGGGAATCACCCTGTATTTCAGTTTAAAAAGAAAGTTCTTACATAAAAGCTGTATATGTTGTTGATTCTACAGGAACCGGAGTTCTGAATGAGAGAAATAGAATTTCATTTTAAGAAAGTAAAACTAAATTTTATTGGAACTGTGCAATTTTGCATAGGCTAGATAGTTATCATTCAAATAGAACTTTTAAAGTACATTTCTCCGTGGGTTTTTCGTCTTATGCTTGTTTGACAATGTTTGGCGCGGCTCGGCTCGGATGGTGCGGGCCGTGCGGGGACCATGGCGACTTTTTTTATGTTTGGCAAGGCCGAGCCCGGCTCGGCCCGCCTTTTTGATCGACAAGGTCCGGCCAGTCTTTTCATAACCTGAACGGCTCGATTCGGCTCTGCTTGGAGCAGATCGGCCTAGGATTGGTCCGGCCCGGCCCTGCCGATTTTTAATCCGGGCGAGGCCGGGTTGGGCTAAAATAATGTTGAAGGACAAAATAATTAAACTTTTTAAAAATGTAATTATTTAAACAAAAAAAATTAAATATAAATTTTAATCTAATTTTAATTCACTTTAATTAAAATTTGTTAACTGTTAATTCAAATTTAATATCTCCCCGAGTTCAAAACCAGCGTCTAAAATTTTTTTTTTTTTAAAATCAGAGTTCAAACCAGCCAGGGCGCAACAGACCGCCACATATATAGAAGAGTCCCAATCCCACTGGGGATTGAGCCTTTTCTATATATGCACGGCTAGCTCGGCAATCAATCAGAGTACTATCTACGTACCACTAATATAACACAAATATTAAATTACACAATTACAACAACTTATTACATTTTCCTTGTTACATCAATAACTAAATGCTTGGCTATCGGCTGTCCAGGGTCAAGCTCTATCTCGTGATCTCACCAACACGTCCCGACAATCTCAACACCCGTTCGACCTGAAAAACAAGTCACCCGAGGGTGTGAGACACACCGGAGTGTATCCCAGTGGGCACGACGAGCCGAGGATCAGCTAATCTACCTACTGGATACTAAAATCGCGGATAGTAAAGATTCTGTAGGAAAAGCTGGAAACATAGATGTCTACTAATATACAGAAATAAAACTGCAGGTAAGTATGCTGAACAATCAGGGTATCTCAGAGATAACTATCATGAAAACTGTAGAGCATGCAGGCCGGAATCAAAGTCAACTATAAGGATCA
>JAQNDB010004468.1:0-23658 GCA_029204045.2 Tillandsia leiboldiana
TGAGTGAACTCCATTGACTTGATGAGTCTTTTGATTCCGTTGAGTTCGCTCCGTAGAGCAAGTTGCCGAAGAATTCCTCTTTCTCTTTTTCGGGGCACATCTTCATCAAGTGTCCTTCAGGTCCACATGGTGACAAGGTATTCATTTAACTTAGTGTGGAACTTGAAGCCTTCACAGTTTGGTTCTTTTCAACCCAAACCAACATTCTGTTTGACCTAATCCGGCATACAATCAAGTTTCTTCGAATTTCCGTGTTGAAATCCTTTGTCATGTCGGATTGGAGTGTTGATGAACTTGCTTGGTCAACGCTTGGTTGGTGACATGAATTTCCTCAAACTTTTTCTAGAAAATCAACTCTTTTAATGTGGGAATTAACGATTGTTTCGATGAGTTTATTTTGTCTTGGAGGAATTTTATTATTATCCAATAAAAGCTCTCGTTCCTCTCGAGATCATGAACGTTTGATACTTTTAAAGCATGATTCTCGTCTTGAATCTCAAGTCGTTGCTGTCCTCAACTTCTTAATATGCTTGGCCATCTTTTGGATTCCGTAAGAAGTTGTTGTTGATATGCCCTCAACAAGTTCTTCTTCGTCCGACTCCCCCTCACTGATGACTCTTCGCCGGATGTTATGTGTTCATGCCCAAAACAAAAGGAATAGAGTCATTGATTGAAGATGATAAGCAACCCTAGAAGAGGGAATATGAGAGGCATGTAAGGCAACGACTTTTTCCTGTTTACTTGAGGTCGATTCATTAGAAATAGAATCGTCCCAAGTTTTCGCTTGCAAAGCCTTTTTTTTTATATGATTTCGGGAGAAGGAAGTCAATCCATTGAAATATGGCCGTTTACACTTTGCATCTATAACACGGATATTTCCCATTCGAATTCATACTTTTTCCTTAGAAGGTTTTGCAAAGCTTTTGAGGGTTAGAGGATTTAGAACCCGATGAATCCTTTAGCATTGTTTTCCGAGGATAAGAATCCATCGGTTCGATCTTCCACAATTTCTGACGAAATTTCTTAACGATCCGCGCCCAATTGTTCTTCAAAATCGGCAAAAGTGATTTCTCGTCGGAACTTGATTCGCCATCTTCTCCTTTGTAGATTTGAATCCAAACACCTGTAAGTTTAGAAGAAGCTAAGAAGAAGAAGAAAACTTGATTAGTAGGAAACGTCATCGCATAAGTTTGTAAAGCACCTACTAATTCCTCTACTCTCATCTCATCAGGATGACTAACGGTTTCAATGGCGGTAACCTTGCCCTAAACCGTTCCGGAAGAAGAGTTCGAAGTATCTGTCTTACACTTTTCGACTCCGGGATCTTTCTCCTAAATTAGCAAAGTATTTGATTACATCTTGAAGTCTAGTGTAATAATCTGTAAACAATTCATGCTCTTCCATATGAATAGAGTCAAATTTACTTGTAAGCATCTGGAGCCTTGAATTTTTACAAGATTAGTACCTCATGTGTATTTTGAGAATATCCCAAATTTCCTTCGCGGTTTCACACGCGGAAATTCTGGTAAACTCAGTCGAGGAAGAGAATTAAATAAAGCGTTCATACCTTTCCCATTGTAAGAAACTCTTTTGAATTCCTCTTGGCCCATCTAGAGCGAGTTTGGGGTAGTAGAATTTCCAACTTCCTCAACAGGATGCACCCAACCGTATTCCACGGATTGCCATACAAGCTCATCAATTGCGTGAGAAAAGCTCTCATCCGCACTTTCCAATACGCATAATTGGTCCCATCAAAAAGAGGAGGTCTATAAATATTACCACTTCCACCCGACATGATAGATAAACCTAAACCCGCTCTGATACCACTTGTAGGTTTTTAATATATTAAGGACCACAAGGATCTAAATAGGTACTATCAAACAACTAGAGGGCGGGGGAATAGGTGTAATACTTATAAAACCAATCTCAGTGCAAAATAAAAACCAATGCCGAAAATAAAAATAGCACACCGAGATATACGTGGAAACTCCAATCCAGGAGAAAAACCACGGGACCAACACGCAATAACAATCCACTAAGAATAGAAGAATAACAAGGTGATTACCGACTCCACGGACTCCAACCCTGTGACACCCCCGGAATTTGGATTAGTCCTATATAAATGATATAATAGGACTAAACTTCTAACCCGGCTATAGCATTTTGGATGGTAGCAAGATCTAAGAGGAACATGAGAGTTAAGCGTGCTAGAGCTAGAGTAGTTCTAGGATGGGTGACCCCTGGGAAGTGGGGCGTCACAGTTGGTATCAGAGACATTCACCAGCCGGAAATGTGAGATGAGTCTCGGCAGAGCCAGGGTTATATAGCGGGTAGAGTGTGGCTCCCAGGCTAATGACCGTTGTAGGTGGAGAGCAGCTCCCTACAAGGTCGGCTAAGGCTAGCGAGACGAGTCTCACATCGCCTGGTGCTTGTGAGTGTGCTTGAGCCTGACGTGGACGTCAGCGCTTAAAGGGGGGAAGAATGTGACACCCCCGGAATTTGGATTAGTCCTATATATAAATGATATAATAGGACTAAATCTCTAACCCGCTATAGCTTTTGGATGGTAGCAAGATTGTAACGACCCGGCCTACTAGCAATAAAACTTGTTGGGCCCAAATCACAGCCCAAAAATGCTTAAGCCCAGTTATTATTACTAGTGTCCAAGTCTCATATAAACCCAATCACAAATCCATCACATCCGATGTGGGACTATTGGGGCGTCACAGACTCCCCCCGTTTAGGCCTGACGTCCTCGTCAGCCCAAACACAAACACACAAGCCATAAGATCACCAGGCGATGTGAGCTCGTCTCGCTAGTTCCTGTCATCTAGACCCAGACTCAGCCGAGACTCGCCGCACACTTCCGGCTGGTTATGGCTCTGATACCAAATGTAACGACCCGGCCCACTAGCAACAATAACTCGTTGGAACCAAACACAGCCCAAAATGCTAAGCCCAGTTATTATTACTAGTGTCCAAGTCTCATATAAACCCAATCACAAATCAAATCCACATCCGATGTGGGACATTGGGGGCGTCAAAAAGATCCAAGGGAACAACAGAGTTAAGGTGCTAGAGCTAGAGTAGTTCTAGGATGATTGACCCCCTCCAAGTGGGGCTCCAAACCCCTCCTTCAACTTCTTCGGATCTTGCGCTCACCGATTGGACGTCCACGCAATAACAATCCACTAAGAAAAGAAGAATAACAAGGTGATTACCGACTCCACGGATTCGACCCCTCCTTCAACTTCTTCGGACCTTGCGCTCCACCGATTGCACGTCCACTGCACACATTCGAATCCACGAACGCCACTCGAATCCACGAGCACACGTTTCGAATCCACGAAACGCCTTCAACACACCGAATCCACGATGCCACGTCGAATCCACGACGCAAACTCAGCCGATAAGAATATTGGCTTCGATGGTGATCCTTTTCTTAGATTATCATTGAGGAACCGTAGAAGAAATCTCTAAGCAAAGACTAGATCAATTCGACAAAAGATAGATCTTGGAAGAACCGTCGAATTGACCTAAAAGAGGCTAAAAAGAAGAACGATAAAAACCTAGCCTCTAGGGTTGCTCTCAAGTGTTTTATAAATTCATCGGTAGTTCTTGAGAAACCCTAAGTGTCTATTTATAGGTTAGAAACCTTTGGAAAGAGATAAGCATAAAAAACTAACCAATTCTGGAATTTTACAGGACGACAGTCCGGACTGGAATTGACGGTCCGGACTGTTTCAGCGAAACAGACTTTTTCCAGAAAAGACGACATTCGGGGTCCGGACTGCAATCCACGGTCCGGATGTTCATGCAATTTCAACAATTTCACGTTCGGGTCCGGACTGAAATTTCCAAGGTCCGGACTGGAATTGCACATGAACAAACCTACGGTCGGGGTCCGGTCTGAGATCCACGGTCCGGACTCTGAACATGTAAAATGCCCAGTTTTTTATTTTTATGCAATCAAAATTCATCCAAGTGTTTCTACACTATAAGAAGTATTCGGATCACCAAAATTATTTAGTTAAACGTACCTGATCAATCCGAATCCATTTTCCTTAAGATTGATGTATATGATCCACAATTCTTCAACTTCAATCTTCAAGACTCAAAACACTGAGTGTCAACTTGAGATCTTGTTGAATCTTCTCTGAGTCTTCGATTGCTGATTGACAATTTGATCACTTCAAGACTCCGACTCAACTCACGAAATATGCCAACACAAAAAGCCGTAACAATCTCCCCCTTTGGCAATTTCGTGACAAAACCCAAAAATACATAAAACGCTCAAGACACTCATCTTAAACCAAAAAATCGAAACTCAATGTCATCACCAAAACATTGACTTTCTTTGCGTGAAAGATCCAATAAACAAAATTACATTTGAACCAGTCTTAGAACAAACTCTATGACTTAGGACTTGGAGTCTTAAAGTGATGTAGTTCCTGCAAAACAAAACTCCAAACAAAATCAAAAGTCAGTCGTTAGAAATTAAATGTAAATCCTACATTTGATTCGTCCTTTTGGTTCTTTTTGTTTTTCGGCTCATTTTTCATCATCTCCCCTATCTCGATGATCTCATCTCCGTCTCCCCCTATCGATGATCTCTTCTCCCCCATTTCTCTTCTCCCCCTTTTTGTCACAAATTGTCAAACGGTGAACATACTAGACAAAAGGAAATCACTAACAGCATTAGTTCATAGAGAAAGAGAGATAAAAGCTCAGTTCCGGTATATAACAAAAATGCAGATTGCGTACCGGTAGTCGAAAGCAAAAATCAAATAATTTCTTGAAACAAATCCAGATTTTGAAATATTTGAATTACCGATTTGTATTCCATCAAGAAAATAATTTAAGTGCTTGAAAATAATATGAGATCACATAGATGTCATTCAATCCAATTAATTTTACAGAAATTAAGAAGATTTACTCCGAAATCATGAAAAACAAAGATAAAACATTATAAACCGTTTTTCATATTATATACGTCAAACACAAGTCATCAAAAATAATCTAGAGATCCAAACTCTATCAAGATGTAACGGATTTACAAAGATGACTTACAGAGATTTCCAAATGACATCAATTTGATTTCTACCCTTCAAATTTGAGATAAGCACTAAAATACCTAAGGGTGGCTCTTTGAGCATCTTTCAACTATCCCACCTTATACCAACCAGGAGATTGTTCAAAAATAAGAACTTTGAATATGAATCTCCGAATGCTTCAACTAAAAAATTTTAAAAAATATTTTTCAAGCATCAAAACATGTGGTAGCTTCACACACAAACCGGACGACCGGGGTGGCAGCTCTTTCCAACATGTGGTGGTAGTTTTCACACTCCTTTCGGATGTAACTCTTTCCACATCTTTTGCAATTCATTTCAATACCCTTGTAAGAAAATACAATCTCTTATGTGAAAGAATTAAATCTCAAATTTTAGTCTATCGGTTGTCTCATGTTTATCACAATGAATTCACACAACCGAGATAGGTTAAGCATCTAAAGATCACACATGATTACTAAAATTTGATGAATATAATTATCAAAAACTCCTATAATGAAGTATCTTCAAGAATTATGATTATAGAGTAAAGTTGATAATTCATATAAAATTAAATTGGAGTGATTGAAAGTGAAAACCTTTTTATTCAATGCACTTGTTCGTTAAAACCCTTTTGTTCAAAAACAAAACATAAAAACGAAGAGCATTGAAAACATGTAATGCAGAGATTCAGAAAAATATGAAAGGAAAACCAATCAAAGCATTACATACAGTCATAAGCTATTTAGAACTTAAGACAAGGAAAGATATCACCTTTCCGAATCCAAAATCGTCGGATTTTGGGTTGTCTTGATTCATTGTGGTTGGGAGATGATAGCTTTGACTGTTGATCCACCTTAGGTCTTTGCCTCGCAATGATCCACTTGTATGATTGATGTTGTGGCTCGGACCTTTGGTGAATTGAGTGAACTCCATTGACTTGATGAGTCTTTTGATTCCGTTGAGTTCGCTCCGTAGATGAAGTTGCCGAAGAATTCCTCTTTCTCTTTTTCGGGCACATCTTCATCAAGTGTCCTTCAAGTCCACATTGGTGACAAGGTCTTCCTTTCAATTTAGTTGTGGAACTTGAAGCCTTCACAGTTTGGTTCTTTTTAAATCCCAAACCAACCTTGCTTGTTTGACCTAATCCGGACATACAATCAAGTTTCTTCGAACCGGTTGAAATCCTTTGTATGTCGGATTTGAGTTGATGAACTTGCTTGGTCAAAGCTTGGTTGGTGACATGAATTTCCTCAAACTGTTTTTCTAGAAAATCAATCTTGTTAATATGGGAATTAACGATTGTTTCCGATTGATTTATCTTTTCTTGGAGGATTTTATTATTATCCAATAAAAGCTCTCGTTCCTCCTCGAGATCATGAAGTTTGATCTTTAAAGCATGATTCTCGTCTTGAATCTCAAGTCGTTGCTTCCTCAACTTCTTAATATGCTTGGCCATCTTCTTTGATTCCGTAAGAAGTTGTTGATATGCCTCAACGAGTTCTTCTTCGTCCGACTCCCCCTCACTTGATGACTCTCCGCCGGATGTTGATGTTTCATGCAAAATCAAAGGAATAGAGTCAGTGATTAAAGATGATAAGCAAACATTAGAAGAGGGAATATGAGAGGCATGTAAGGCAACGACTTTTTCCTCTTTACTTGAGGTCGATTCATTAGAAGTAGAATCGTCCCAAGTTTTCGCTTGCAAAGCCTTCTTTTTATATGATTTCGGAGAAGGACAATCCGTTGAAATATGGCCGTAGCCTTTGCATCTATAACATCGGATTTCCCCTTCGAATTCATCTTTTTCCTTAGAAGGTTTTGCAAAGCTTTTGAGGTTAGAGGATTTAGAACCCGATGATCCTTTAGATGTTTTCGAGGATGAAGATCCATCGGTTCGATTCTTCCAAAACTTCCGACGAAATTTCTTTACGATCCGCGCCAATTGTTCTTCAAAATCGGCAAAAGAGATTTCATCGTCGGAACTTGATTCGCCATCTTCTTCCTTTGTTGATTTGAATGCAATACCTGTAAGCTTAGAAGAAGACTTGGAAGAAACTTGATTAGTAGGAAAAGTCATCTCATAAGTTTGCAAAGCACCTACTAATTCCTCTACTCTCATCTCATCCGGATGACTAACGGTTTCAATGGCGGTAACCTTTGCCCTAAACCGTTCCGGAAGAGTCCGAAGTATCTTTCTTACAATTTTCGACTCCGGGATCTTTTCTCCTAAATTAGCACAAGTATTGATTACATCTTGAAGTCTAGTGTAATAATCTGTAAACAATTCATGCTCTTCCATATGAATAGAGTCAAATTGACTTGTAAGCATCTGGAGCTTTTGAATTTTTACAAGATTAGTACCCTCATGTGTAATTTTGAGAATATCCCAAATTTCCTTCGCGGTTTCACACGCGGAAATTCGTGTAAACTCAGTCGAGGAAAGAGAATTAAATAAAGCGTTCATACCTTTCCCATTGTAAGAAGAACTTTCGAATTCCTCTTTGGACCATCTAGAGCGAGGTTTTGGGGTAGTAGAATTTCCTACTTCCTCAACAGGATGCACCCAACCGTATTCCACGGATTGCCATACCCGCTCATCAATTGCGATGAGAAAAGCTCTCATCCGCACTTTCCAATAAGCATAATTAGTCCCATCAAAAAGAGGAGGTCTATAAATATTACCACTTCCACCCGACATGATAGATAAACCTAAAACCCGCTCTGATACCACTTGTAGGTTTTTATATATTAAGGATCCACAAGGATCTAAATAGGTACTATCAAACAACTAGAGGGGGGGTGAATAGGTGTAATACTTATAAAACCAATCTCAGTGCAAAATAAAAACCAATGCGGAAAATAAAAATAGCACACCGAGATATACGTGGAAACTCCAATCCAGGAGAAAAACCACGGGACCAACACGCAATAACAATCCACTAAGAATAGAAGAATAACAAGGTGATTACCGACTCCACGGACTCAACCCCTCCTTCAACTTCTTCGGACCTTGCGCTCACCGATTGGACGTCCACGCAATAACAATCCACTAAGAAAAGAAGAATAACAAGGTGATTACCGACTCCACGGATTCAACCCCTCCTTCAACTTCTTCGGACCTTGCGCTCCACCGATTGCACGTCCACTGCACACGTTCGAATCCACGAACGCCACTCGAATCCACGAGCACACGTTTCGAATCCACGAAACGCCTTCAACACACCGAATCCACGATGCCACGTCGAATCCACGACGCAAACTCAGCCGATAAGAATATTGGCTTCGATGGTGATCCTTTGCTTAGATTATCATTGAGGAACCGTAGAAGAAATCTCTAAGCAAAGACTAGATCAATTCGACAAAAGATAGATCTTGGAAGAACCGTCGAATTGACCTAAAAGAGGCTAAAAAGAAGAACGATAAAAACCTAGCCTCTAGGGTTGCTCTCAAGTGTTTTATAAATTCATCGGTAGTTCTTGAGAAACCCTATGTGTCTATTTATAGGTTAGAAACCTTTGGAAAGAGATAAGCATAAAAAACTAACCAATTCTGGAATTTTACAGGACGACGTCCGGACTGGAATTACGGTCCGGACTGTTTCAGCGAAACAGACTTTTTCCAGAAAAACGACATTCGGGGTCCGGACTGCAATCCACGGTCCGGACTGTTCATGCAATTTCAACAATTTCACGTTCGGGGTCCGGACTGAAATTTCCAAGGTCCGGACTGGAATTGCACATGAACAAACCTACGTTCGGGTCCGGTCTGAGATCCACGGTCCGGACTCTGAACATGTAAATGCCCAGTTTTTTATTTTTATGCAATCAAAAATTCATCCAAGTGTTTCTACACTATAAGAAGTATTCGGATCACCAAAATTATTTAGTTAAACGTACCTGATCAATCCGAATCCATTTTCCTTAAGATTGATGTATATGATCCACAATTCTTCAACTTCAATCGTCAAGACTCAAAACACTGAGTGTCAACTTGAGATCTTATTGAATCGTCTCTGAGTCTTCGATTGCTGATTGACAATTTGATCACTTCAAGACTCCGACTCAACTCACGAAATATGCCAACACAAAAAGCCGTAACAATCTCCCCCTTTGGCAATTTCGTGACAAAAACCCAAAAATACATAAAAACGCTCAATAACACTCATCTTAAACCAAAAAATCGAAACTCAATGTCATCACCAAAACATGACTTTCTTTGCGTGAAAAGATCCATAAACAAAAAATTACATTTGACCAGTCTTAGAAAAAAACTCTATGACTTAGGACTTGAGTCTTAAAGTGATGTAGTTCCTGCAAAACAAAACTCCAAACAAAATCAAAAGTCAGTCGTTAGAAATTAAATGTTAATCCTACATTTGATTCGTCCTTTTGGTTCTTTTTGTTTTTCGGCTCCTTTTTCACATCTCTCCCTATCTCGATGATCTCATCTCCGTCTCCCCCCTATCGATGATCTCTTCTCCCCCATTTCTCTTCTCCCCCTTTTTGTCACAAATTGTCAAACGGTGAACATACTAGACAAAAGGAATCACTAACAGCATTAGTTCAGAGAGAAAGAGAGATAAAAACTCAGTTCCGGTTTATAACAAAAATGCAGATTGCGTACCGGTAGTCGAAAGCATAAATCAAATAATTTCTTGAATCAAATCCAGATTTTGAAATATTTGAAGTACCGATTGTATTCCATCAAGAAAATAATTTAAGTGCTTGAAAATAATATGAGATCACATAGTTCATTCAATCCAATTAATTTACAAAAATTAGAAGATTTACTCCGAAATCATGAAAAACAAGATAAAACATTATAAACCGTTTTCATAGTATATACGTCAAACACAGTCATCAAAAATAATCTAGAGATCCAACTCTATCAAGATGTAACGGATTTACAAAGATGACTTACAGAGATTTCTAAATGACATTATTTGATTTCTACCCTTTCAAATTTGAGATAGCACTAAAATACCTAAGGGTGGCTCTTGAGGCATCTTTCAACTATCCCAACCTTATACCAACCAGGAGATTGTTCAAAAAATAAGAACTTTGAATATGAATCTCCGAATGCTTCAACTAAAAAATTTTAAAAAAATATTTTTCAGCCTCAAAACATGTGGTAGCTTCACACACAAACCGGACGACCCGGGGGGTTGGCAGCTCTTTCCAGCATGTGGTGGTAGTTTTCCACACTCATTTATCGGATGGTAACTCTTTCCACATCTTTTGCAATTCATTTCAATACCCTTGTAAGAAAATACAAGCTCTTATGTGAAAGAATTAGAAATCTCAAATTTTAGTCTATCGGTTGTCTCATGCTTTATCACAATTAATTCACACAACCGAGATAGGTTACCGCATCTAAAGATCACACATGATTACTAAAATTTGATGAAGTATAATTATCAAAACTCCTATAATGAAGTACTTCAAGAATTATGATTTAGAGTAAAGTTGATAATTCATATAAAATTAAATTGGAGTGATTGAAAGTGAAAAAACCCTTTTTATTCAATGCACTTGTTCGTTAAAACCCTTTTGTTCAAAAACAAAACATAAAAACGAAGAGCATTGAAAACATGTAATGCAGAGATTCAGAAAATATGAAAGGAAAACCAATCAAAGCATTACATACAGTCATAAGCTATTTAGAACTTAAGACAAGGAAAGATACACCTTTCCGAACCCAAAATCGTCGGATTTTGGGTTGTCTTGATTCATTGTCGTTGGGAGATGATAGCTTGGACTGTTGATCCACCTTAGGTCTTTGCCTCGCAATGATCCACTTGTATGATTGATGTTGTGGCTACGGACCTTTGGTGAATTGAGTGAACTCCATTGACTTGATGAGTCTTTTGATTCCGTTGAGTTCGCTCCGTAGATGAAGTTGCCGAAGAATTCCTCTTTCTCTTTTTCGGGCACATCTTCATCAAGTGTCCTTCAAGTCCACATTGGTGACAAAGGTCTTCCTTTCAACTTAGTTGTGGAACTTGAAGCCTTCACAGTTGGGTTCTTTTTAAATCCCAAACCAACCTTGCTTGTTTGACCTAATCCGGACATACAATCAAGTTTCTTCGAACCGGTTGAAATCCTTTGTATGTCGGATTTGAGTTGATGAACTTGCTTGTCAAAGCTTGGTTGGTGACATGAATTTCCTCAAACTGTTTTTCTAGAAAATCAATCTTGTTAATGTGGGAATTACGATTGTTTCCGGATTGATTTATCTTTTCTTTGAGGATTTTATTATTATCCAATAAAAAGCTCTCGTTCCTCCTCGAGATCATGAAGTTTGATCTTAAAGCATGATTCTCGTCTTGAATCTCAAGTCGTTGCTCCTCAACTTCTTAATATGCTTGGCCATCTTCTTTGATTCCGTAAGAAGTTGTTGATATGCCTTAACGAGTTCTTCTTTCGTCCGACTCCCCTCACTTGATGACTCTCCGCCGGATGTTGATGTTTCATGCAAAAACAAAGGAATAGAGTCAGTGATTAAAGATGATAAGCAAACATTAGAAGAGGGAATATGAGAGGGCATGTAAGGGAACGACTTTTTCCTCTTTACTTGAGGTCGATTCATTAGAAGTAGAATCGTCCCAAGTTGTTCGCTTGCAAAGCCTTCTTTTTATATGATTTCGGAGAAGGACAATCCGTTGAAATATGGCCGTAGCCTTTGCATCTATAACATCGGATTCCCATTCGAATTCATCTTTTTCCTTAGAAGGTTTTGCAAAGCTTTTGAGGTTAGAGGATTTAGAACCCGATGATCCTTTAGTTGTTTTCGAGGATGAAGATCCATCGGTTCGATTCTTCCAAAACTTCCGACGAAATTTCTTTACGATCCGCGCCAATTGTTCTTCAAAAATCGGCAAAAGTGATTTCATCGTCGAACTTGATTCGCCCATCTTCTTCCTTTGTAGATTTGAATGCAACACCTGTAAGCTTAGAAGAAGACTTGGAGAGAAACTTGATTAGTAGGAAAAGCCATCTCATAAGTTTGTAAAAGCACCTACTAATTCCTCTACTCTCATCTCATCCGGATGACTACGGTTTCAATGGGCGGTAACCTTTGCCCTAAACCGTTCCGGAAGAGTCCGAAGTATCTTCTTACAATTTTCGACTCCGGGATCTTTTCTCCTAAATTAGCACAAGTATTGATTACATCTTGAAGTCTAGGTGTAATAATCTGTAAACAATTCATGCTCTTCCATATGAATAGAGTCAAATTGACTTGTAAGCATCTGGAGCTTTTGAATTTTTACAAGATTAGTACCCTCATGTGTAATTTTGAGAATATCCCAAATTTCCTTCGCGGTTTCACACGCGGAAATTCGTGTAAACTCAGTCGAGGAAAGAGAATTAAATAAAGCGTTCATACCTTTCCCATTGTAAGAAGAACTTTCGAATTCCTCTTTGGACCATCTAGAGCGAGGTTTGGGGTAGTAGAAATTTCTACTTCCTCAACAGGATGCACCCAACCGTATTCCACGGATTGCCATACCCGCTCATCAATTGCGATGAGAAAAGCTCTCATCCGCACTTTCCAATACGCATAATTAGTCCCATCAAAAAGAGGAGGTCTATAAATATTACCACTTCCACCCGACATGATAGATAAACCTAAAACCTGCTCTGATACCACTTGTAGGTTTTTAATATATTAAGGATCCACAAGGATCTAAATAGGTACTATCAAACAACTAGAGGGGGGGGTAAATAGGTGTAATACTTATAAAACCAATCTCAGTGCAAAAATAAAACCAATGCGGAAAATAAAAATAGCACACACCGAGATATACGTGGAAACTCCAATCCAGGAGAAAAACCACGGGACCAACACGCAATAACAATCCACTAAGAATGAAGAATAACAAGGTGATTACCGACTCCACGACTCCAACCCCTCCTTCAACTTCTTCGGATCTTGCGCTCACCGATTGGACGTCCACGCAATAACAATCCACTAAGAAAAGAAGAATAACAAGGTGATTACCGACTCCACGGATTCAACCCCTCCTTCAACTCTTCGGACCTTGCGCTCCACCGATTGCACGTCCACTGCACACGTTCGAATCCACGAACGCCACTCGAATCCACGAGCACACGTTTCGAATCCACGAAACGCCTTCAACACACCGAATCCACGATGCCACGTCGAATCCACGACGCAAACTCAGCCGATAAGAATATTGGCTTCGATGGTGATCCTTTTCTTAGATTATCATTGAGGAACCGTAGAAGAAATCTCTAAGCAAAGACTAGATCAATTCGACAAAAGATAGATCTTGGAAGAACCGTCGAATTGACCTAAAAGAGGCTAAAAAGAAGAACGATAAAAACCTAGCCTCTAGGGTTGCTCTCAAGTGTTTTATAAATTCATCGGTAGTTCTTGAGAAACCCTAAGTGTCTATTTATAGGTTAGAAACCTTTGGAAAGAGATAAGCATAAAAAACTAACCAACCTCTGAAATTGTACAGGACGACAGTCCGGACTGGAATTAACGGTCGGACTGTTTCAGCGAAACAGACTTTTCCAGAAAAGACGACATTCGGGGTCCGGACTGCAATCCACGGTCCGGACTGTTCATGCAATTTATACAATTTCACGTTCGGGGGTCCGGACTGAATTTCCAAGCTCCGGACTGGAATTGCACATGAACAAACCTACGTTCGGGGTCCGGTCTGAGATCCACGGTCCGGACTCTGAACAATGTAAAATGCCCAGTTTTTATTTTTATGCAATCAAAAATTCATCCAGTGTTTCTACACTATAAGAAGTATTCGGATCACCAAAATTATTAGTTAAACGTACCTGATCAATCCGAATCCATTTTCCTTAAGATTGATGGTATATGATCCACAATTCTTCAACTTCAATCTTCAAGACTCAAAACACTGAGTGTCAACTTGAGATCTTATTGAATCTTCTCTGAGTCTTCGATTGCTGATTGACAATTGATCACTTCAAGACTCCGACTCAACTCACGAAATATGCCAACACAAAAAGCCAGTAACAATCTCCCCCTTTGGCAATTTCGTGAGAAAACCCAAAAATACATAAAACGCTCAAGACACTCATCTTAACCAAAAAAATCGAAACTCAATGTCATCACCAAAACATTGACTTTCTTTGCGTGAAAGATCCAATAAACAAAAATTACATTTGAACCAGTCTTAGAACAAACTCTATGACTTAGGACTTGGAGTCTTAAAGTGATGTAGTTCCTGCAAAACAAAACTCCAAACAAAATCAAAAGTCAGTCGTTAGAAATTAAATGTTAATCCTACATTTGATTCGTCCTATTGGTTCTTTTTGTTTTTCGGCTCCTTTTTCATCATCTCCCCCCCCTATCTCGATGATCTCATCTCCGTCTCCCCCTATCGATGAGCTCTTCTCCCCCCATTTCTCTTCTCCCCCTTTTTGTCACAAATTGTCAAAACGTTGAACATACTAGACAAAAGGAAATCACTAACAGCATTAGTTCATAGAGAAAGAGAGATAAAAGCTCAGTTCTGGTATATAACAAAAATGCAGATTGCGTACCGGTAGTCGAAAGCATAAATCAAATAATTTCTTGAAACAAATCCAGATTTTGAAATATTTGAATTACCGATTTGTATTCCATCAAGAAAATAATTTAAGTGCTTGAAAATAATATGAGATCACATAGATGTCATTCAATCCAATTAATTTTACAGAAATTAAGAAGATTACTCCGAAATCATGAAAAACAAGATAAAACATTATTAACCGTTTTCATATTATATACGTCAAACACAAGTCATCAAAAATAATCTAGAGATCCAAACTCTATCAAGATGTAACGGATTTACAAAGATGACTTACAGAGATTTCCAAATGACATTAATTTGATTTCTACCCTTTCAAATTTGAGATAAGCACTAAAATACCTAAGGATGGCTCTTTGAGCATCTTTCAACTATCCCACCTTATACCAACCAGGAGATTGTTCAAAAAATAAGAACTTTGAATATGAATCTCCGAATGCTTCAACTAAAAAATTTAAAAAAAATATTTTTCAAGCATCAAAACATGTGGTAGCTTCACACCACAAACCGGACGACCGGGGTGGCAGCTCTTTCCAACATGTGGTGGTAGTTTTCACACTCCTTTCGGATGTAACTCTTTCCACATCTTTTGCAATTCATTTCAATACCCTTGTAAGAAAATACAATCTCTTATGTGAAAGAATTAAATCTCAAATTTTAGTCTATCGGTTGTTCTCATGTTTATCACAATGAATTCACACAACCGAGATAGGTTAAGCATCTAAAGATCACACATGATTACTAAAATTTGATGAATATAATTATCAAAAACTCCTATATGAAGTATCTTCAAGAATTATGATATAGAGTAAAGTTGATAATTCATATAAATTAAATTGGAGTGATTGAAAGTGAAAACCCTTTTTATTCAATGCACTTGTTCGTTAAAACCCTTTTGTTCAAAAACAAAACATAAAAAACGAAGAGCATTGAAAACATGTAATGCAGAGATTCAGAAAAATATGAAAGGAAACCAATCAAAGCATTACATACAGTCATAAGCTATTTAGAACTTAAGACAAGGAAAGATATCACCTTTCCGAACCCAAAATCGTCGGATTTTGGTTTGTCTTGATTCATTTGTCGTTGGGAGATGATAGCTTTGACTGTTGATCCACCTTAGGTCTTTGCCTCGCAATGATCCACTTGAATGATTGATGTTGTGGCTCGGACCTTTGGTGAATTGAGTGAACTCCATTGACTTGATGAGTCTTTTGATTCCGTTGAGTTCGCTCCGTAGATGAAGTTGCCGAAGAATTCCTCTTTCTCTTTTCGGGCACATCTTCATCAAGTGTCCTTCATGTCCACATTGGTGACAAAGGTCTTCCTTTCAACTTAGTTGTGGAACTTGAAGCCTTCACAGTTTGGTTCTTTTTAAATCCCAAACCAACCTTGCTTGTTTGACCTAATCCGGACATACAATCAAGTTGCTTCGAACCGGTTGAAATCCTTTGTATGTCGGATTTGAGTTGAAGAACTTGCTTGGTCAAAGCTTGGTTGGTGACATGAATTTCCTCAAACTGTTTTTCTAGAAAATCAATCTTGTTAATGTGGAATTAACGATTGTTCCGATTGATTTATCTTTTCTTTGAGGATTTTATTATTATCCAATAAAAGCTCTCGTTCCTCCTCGAGAATCATGAAGTTTGATCTTTAAAGCATGATTCTCGGCTTGAATCTCAAGTCGTTGCTTCCTCAACTTCTTAATATGCTTGGCCATCTTCTTTGATTCCGTAAGAAGTTGTTGATATGCCTTAACGAGTTCTTCTTTCGTCCGACTCCCCTCACTTGATGACTCTCCGCCGGATGTTGATGTTCATGCAAAAACAAAGGATAGAGTCAGTGATTAAAGATGATAAGCTAACATTAGAAGAGGGAATATGAGGGGCATGTAAGGCAACGACTTTTTCCTCTTTACTTGAGGTCGATTCATTAGAAGTAGAATCATCCCAAGTTTTCGCTTGCAAAGCCTTCTTTTATAATGATTTCGGAGAAGGATAATCCGTTGAAATATGGCCATAGCCTTTGCATCTATAACATCGGATTTCCCATTCGAATTCATCTTTTTCCTTAGAAGGTTTGCAAAGCTCTTGAGGTTAGAGGATTTAGAACCCGATGATCCTTTAGATGTTTTCGAGGATGAAGATCCATCGGTTCGATTCTTCCAAAACTTCCGACGAAATTTCTTTACGATCCGCGCCAATTGTTCTTCAAAATCGGCAAAAGTGATTTCATCGTCGGAACTTGATTCGCCATCTTCTTCCTTTGTAGATTTGAATGCAACACCTGTAAGCTTAGAAGAGACTTGGAAGAAACTTGATTAGTAGGAAAAGTCATCTCATAAGTTTGTAAAGCACCTACTATTCCTCAACTCTCATCTCATCCGGATGACTAACGGTTTCAATGGCGGTAACCTTTGCCCTAAACCGTTCCGGAAGCAGTCCGAAGTATGTTTCTTACAATTTTCGACTCCGGGATCTTTCCTCCTAAATTAGCACAAGTATTGATTACATCTTGAAGTCTAGTGTAATAATCTGTAAACAATTCATGCTCTTCCATATGAATAGTCAAATTGACTTGTAAGCATCTGGACTTTTGAATTTTTACAAGATAGTACCCTCATGTGTAATTTTGAGAATATCCCAAATTTCCTTCGTGGTTTCACACGCGGAAATTCGTGTAAACTCAGTCGAGGAAAGAGAATTAAATAAAGCGTTCATACCTTTCCATTGTAAGAAGAATTTCGATTCCTCTTTGGACCATCTAGAGCGAGGTTTTGGGGTAGTAGAATTTCCTACTTCCTCAACAGGATGCACCCAACCGTATTCCACGGATTGCCATACCCGCTCATCAATTGCGATGAGAAAAGCTCTCATCCGCACTTTCCAATACGCATAATTGGTCCCTTCAAAAAGAGGAGGTCTATAAATATTACCACTTCCCACCCGACATGATAGATAAACCTAAAACCTGCTCTGATACCACTTGTAGGTTTTTAATATATTAAGGATCCACAAGGATCTAAATAGGTACTATCAAACAACTAGAGGGGGGGTGAATAGGTGTAATACTTATAAAACCAATCTCAGTGCAAAATAAAAACCAATGCGAAAATAAAAATAGCACAACCGAGATATACGTGGAAACTCCAATCCAGGAGAAAAACCACGGGACCAACACGCAATAACAATCCACTAAGAATAGAAGAATAACAAGGTGATTACCGACTCCACGGACTCCAACCCCTCCTTCAACTTCTTCGGATCTTGCGCTCACCGATTGGACGTCCACGCAATAACAATCCACTAAGAAAAGAAGAATAACAAGGTGATTACCGACTCCACGGATTCAACCCCTCCTTCAACTTCTTCGGCCTTGCGCTCCACCGATTGCACGTCCACTGCACACGTTCGAATCCACGAACGCCACTCGAAATCCACGAGCACACGTTTCGAATCCACGAAACGCCTTCAACACACCGAATCCACGATGCCACGTCGAATCCACGACGCAAACTCAGCCGATAAGAATATTGGCTTCGATGGTGATCCTTTTCTTAGATTATCATGTGAGGAACCGTAGAAGAAATCTCTAAGCAAAAGACTAGATCATTCGACAAAAAGATAGATCTTGGAAGAAAACCGTCGAATTGACCTAAAAGAGGCTAAAAAGAAGAACGATAAAAACCTAGCCTCTAGGGTTGCTCTCAAGTGTTTTATAAATTCATCGGTAGTTCTTGAGAAAACCTAAGTGTCTATTTATAGGTTAGAAAACCTTTGGAAAGAGATAAGCATAAAAAACTAACCATTCTGGAATTTTACAGGACGACAGTCCGGACTGGAATTGACGGTCCGGACTGTTTCAGCGAAACAGACTTTTCTCCAGAAAAGACGACATTCGGGGTCCGGACTGCAATCCACAGTCCGGACTGTTCATGCAATTTCAACAATTTCACGTTCGGGGTCCGGACTGAAATTTCCAAGGTCCGGACTGGAAGTGCACATGAACAAACCTACGTTCGGGGTCCGGTCCGAGAATCCACGGTCCGGACTCTGAACATGTAAAATGCCCAGTTTTTTATTTTTATGCAATCAAAAATTCATCCAAGTGTTTCTACACTATAAGAAGTATTCGGATCACCAAATTATTTAGTTAAACGTACCTGATCAATCCGAATCCATTTTCCTTAAGATTGATGTATATGATCCACAAATTCTTCAACTTCAATCTTCAAGACTCAAAACACTGAGTGTCAACTTGAGATCTTGTTGAATCTTCTCTGAGTCTTCGATTGCTGATTGACAATTTGATCACTTCAAGACTCCGACTCAACTCACGAAATATGCCAACACAAAAAGCCGTAACAAAACTCAATCAGGACTCTCGCTAAAAGTCACGACTCTCAACGTAGTCATCCTAATGTCCAACCACAAGCCTAGGGTTCTAAGTCCACAATGACCTACAACCTAGGCTCTGATACCCACTCTAATCTGTCACGCCCCAGCGTCGTAACTGCGACCCGGGCTCGCCAACAGATCCGCCGCCCATACGGGAAGCCCCGTATAGACGAAGCGACTAACCTGCAAAAGATCAACTATACTATACAGATATCAGAGCTGAAAGTAAACTGCTGAAAATGAAAGTATATACAACTCAAAACCTCCCCAAAACATAAGTCTCTCGAACTGTAAATAAATACAACTCTATACCTCACTAGAAAGGTGTGAGGACCCGAATTCCCACTTATGAGGTTTCTGTCAGATTAGTGGCCTTTGGGAGTGTTTGTGCGCGTGTCGGGCCCAAGAAATAGATTTGTGATGCAATTTGGGATTTAGTTGCATCACTGGAGGCCAGCGTGGTGTGTCGGCGTGTTTGCGCGCAATTTGGACACAAGTGTTGGACTTTGGGCTTAAAAGGAGATCCCGTGGGAAATTGGGGGACCCGTCGAGTGTTTAGAGGTGGTTTCGCGCGGCGTAGATGACATTTGGACTCCGGGCAAAGTTTGGATAAAAGATTACCTCTCCGGTCGCCTTCGGGAATTTTTAGAGTTGGAATTTGGCAAATCGGACTTCAGAATTGGACCCGGTGCGAAGATCGGATCAAGTGGGCTATCCGGGGGCATTCGGCAAATTTTCGGTTGAGAATTTGGAGAAACGGACATCGTTTTTGGATTCAGCGCGCGAAATCGTTGAGAATGGACTATTTACTCAACGACCCGGGACCATCGTCAACTCCGACAGTTCCCAACAACAGAACCCTAAACTCACAGGAAAGACCGACACCATAAGGGTTCGGAAACCCGATAGGCCGGTGCTTAGAACCCTATCAAACAAGAACAGACTCTAGGCTCCGCCTATCGAAGTTCCCGACCCCCTTATAGTTCGGGAACACAACAACCTCGGTACAACACGCAGAAGACACCAACCAGGGCCCGAAAGTTCCGGGAGACCTACACCTACAACCCTATCAAACAAGAACAGGTTCCAGGCTCGGCCCCCGTGGCTTTCGTCCCGACAAGGAACGGCCCATAGAACCCAGACCACTCGAATCCTTTCGAGTGGGGAGATTTACAGGAAAATGTGACATTTGTTATTGAAAACCATTTTCACTCAACCCACAACGGGTGAGGATTTAAAAGTAGTTCCCTTTTTGAAAAACTATCTTGATTTTGAGGAGAAAACCATTTTTTAATAATTTTAGTTCTTTTAGGAAAAACAGTTACAAAACAAGTATTTTACCCAAACCCCGAAGGGCTGATGCCTTTGTCCAAATCAAACAAGAACAGACTCCAGCGGCCCTTCGATGCTTGGAAGAAAACATTGGTAGACTAAAATCATGTGTATGTCGAAAAGGGTTCTGTGTTCTAGGTCCTGCTAACACTGGTACACTACTGCCACTAACACAGTGGCGACAACCCAAACACGGGGAAAACAAGACCTCCCGGGACCACCGTTTACCCCAAAAGGTTCCCGGTACAGACAAGCGATCCACTACATCTACCAGACTCCACTCTGCCCCCAAGCACGAGTGCAAATGCATCCCACACTAAAAGGAAGTCCCGATCGCTCGGCCCACTACCCGGGCGAGGATAACACTAAGTCCAGGAATGAAACACAATGTGTGGATGTCTAAACATAAATAACCCTAGCCCAAGTGAGGGTTTTCTACTGGTCTGGTTACACATGCAACATATGACGGGGGTGCTAGGTCAGGTTCCAAGATAACATTAATTAACAGGTGGTAGGAAGCAAAAGAGATCATCAGATAAATACAAAGAATATTAACATTCAAATTCTAGCATGCTACCAAGTCCAATCACTATCATGCATGATTCTATATCAATAGAATTAGTGCACAGTCCATAGATCCTGAAAGCGAAGCCACCCACCTGAAGGTGCTAACTGTCCGGAATCGTACAGCTGAGAATACCCAGAAACAGATATCTCTACTCACCCACAATCAACAATACAGGAACAGTGTTCAAAACTTCCTGGGTACAAAAATACAACCCAAAGTTACACTTAATTCCATAAAATCCAAGTTTTACAATGCTGCGGGAACAGTCCTCTTAATGCGAAATTCTCACCTATAAAACAAACTCCAAAAATTCCAGTAAAAATACCACCCCGCGTCCTCGCGTCGAGACCTTCGAAACAGGTACCTGCACGCCAATTCCGAGCACCATAGGCCAAGTTACAAATTCCACAACCAAGGTGCGCAAAACCTCACAACCACACAACTGTAATCCCATGCACAGATGAAGGGAGAAAACCATACCTCCGGGAAGGTCTCGGGAAAATCCAAGAAAAATACTATGATAATCCTCGCGACGAGTAGTATACAAAAAGTACAAAGGCTTGTCTCAATCCGATGTCCGAGCGGGGAGAAAACCCGAATCAATCTGCTGTCCTCGAAATCCTCACAGAAAACCAGGGTCCCATTAAGCATGGAAGAACTCCTCGAAAAGCATGAAATGAGGAAATGCTGAAAGTGCCAAGATCGTAGCCTTACCTATCGCGGATCCAACGGCGAAGAAATCGCTCGAAAAGGTTGTCGGAGTAGGCCGAGGGAGTCTCGCAGCACTGAAACGCGACGGGAGAAACACCGGCGAAGGAACGTCGCGACGCGCCAAGAAAATGGAAACCTCGATAAGTGTGCCACGTAAAATCTCCGAAATCGATAGATGGATGCAGCACTGCGTGGGGATCAACTTTGCTGAAGACCTCCCGTCGGTTTGAAGCTCGGAAGTGCCAAAAAATGCAAAAGAAAGCGCTCGGGCTATTTATAGGCGCAACAAACAAATGGATAAATTCCATTCAGGTCCCAGGATTCGGGCGCTCCCGAAGATTCGGGCGCCCGAATCCGACCGCGAGGAGAAACACTGTAGCGCCCGGAATTCTCTCGTGCCGCTACGTCACCCCCACAGCAAACAGCTGTGCGGGCACGCCGGGAGTGGCCACGTGGCCCTCCCGGTGACCGACACGTGTCCCGCACAGCAAACAGCTGTGCGAGGCACGTGTGGTGCCCGCCGCGTGGCGCCTCCCCGGTCAAACGGGTAGGTGGCGCACGCCAATCGCGGAGCGCCACCTGGCCCTGCACACTGTCGGCGGTCACACGTGCGGGCAGCGCAGCCTGGCCGCCTTCCACGCACGCGCGCGCCCCGAGGCGCCCCCGCCCGCGACCCCGTTGAGCCGCGCCTCGTGATGCCCGCGAGTAGCACGCTGACACGTGTCCCCTGCACCCGTTCCACGCACCCTACTTCGGGTTCCGTGGACCGCGCCGCGTGCACCGACCAACCAGGGGATGCCACGTTTCACCCGCCTTGGTCCATGCACACGCCGCGCCACCCATTGACCGCGCATCACACTATCACCGGGACCGCCAATCTGGCGGCTCCACGTGTCCCTTGCGCGCCGGGTCCGTGCACCCAGCAGCGCCCTCTGTGCACCGCAGTGCTGCTGAACCGCCATAACAGTCCGGCCACCGGGCAGCCGGCGGTCCACGGCCCCTCCCATGCACCGAATTCCAGCGAAAAACTTTCGGGAGTCCGTTTTTGTGGCATCCGGACTCAGAATTCAACAAGCAAATAGCCGTTTTCAAGCGTTTTTTCCCGTGCGCTGAATCCAAATCCAACCTCTGTTTGGCCCAAACCATTTCAAAAATTTGGCAAATGCAGCCGAAGGCCAATCCAGCTGTGGATATCACACGGGTCCATCTGTGGCATCCCTTTGATGCACTATGGGCCAGACACACCACACTAGGTGTTCTACACCCACGGTTCATGGGAGAAGCTACACGGGATCGGGGTCACCACAAACATGGTGGCTATTGATGGGTATTTGGTTATTCCTAAACCCTTTGATGCATTGATTACCTGCTTAGATGCTTAGTCATTCTACTCTTATGATTCTCAGTTCTTGAGTCAGTATCTATATCGGCATCTGTTCAGTATTACGTACCTATAGTATCTCAGAATCTATTATGCTGTCTGCTATAGTCTCTCTTATGATATGATGCCTTACCGTAATGACTCTTACTATCCGCTAGTTAGTGTATGCAGTATGTACGATTTGCGTATTTCTCGGCTCGTCGTCGCCCTGGGCTACACTGTCGATGTATCCTCACACCCCCTGGGTGGGACCATTTTTCCAGGTCGGCCATGTGCGCTGGGCTGTCGGGACGTGTTGGGAGGTTATCGAGATAGCTTTGACCTGTTTCAGCCGCTGAAATTTTAACCATTTTTTAACATGGAATTGAATAAGTTGTTGAAAATGTTAAAGTAATAATCTTTGTACATCTTTTATGTTATGCGTATTTAGACTACTCTGGTATTGGCTTAAGGTGCTTAGCCGTGCATGAATAGAACAGGCTCAATCCAAGGGGATTGAGAATTTCTATATATGTTGGCGGTCTGTCCGTGGCCCGTGGCTGTTTTAAAACTCTGATTTAAAAAAAAAAAAAACAATCTAGACCAGTTTTTCACTCGGGCATGACAGAGCATGATAGTGGTAGTGTTTCTTTACCAAC
>JAQNDB010004469.1:0-23648 GCA_029204045.2 Tillandsia leiboldiana
CACTGAATTTTTGGTCAGGGTGCACGGTACCCGGTGACACTGCGTAGGTGATTGGTCGGTTTTGTGCTCCCGTCCCACGCAACCTGTGGAGTCGTTGACCGGGGCAGGTGCCGTACGCCCGGGGCAGGTGGCCGTACGCCCGGGTCAGCCGCGACGTGCGGTCCACGGCGCACTGCGCGGTGCACGGGTTGCCGGCCACGTGTAGCGTCGCCATTTGCGCGCGGCGCATCTGCACAGGTGCAGTGTGGCCCCTGGGGAGTAGTGGACTGGTGTGTGGTGGACCGGGCGCACTGTGCGCGCACCGAAAGTTGTGGGCCGGGCCGCACTGTTTCGCTAAATTGTCCCGAAACAGTTTCGGGCGCCCGGGAAAATGGGACCAAAATGGGAATTTTTCCCCATTGTTTTCCAGCCTATAATATAGGCAGCCCGAGCCCCTTTTTGCCCCTTTTTCTCTCCCCCTTTCAAGATCTCCCCGAGCTCCCTTCTTGGAAGTTTTTCACCTCTAAGTGCTTGATCTTCCTGCCAGTTCTAGGATTTTTGAAGGCACGAATCCGAGGTTCCCATTTTACGGTGCGGCGCGACGTTGCTTTTCTAGTGTTCTTCTTCGGCGCAGCGACAGTGTTTTAGCTCCCTGGGCTACCACCGAGATCCTTTTTCTGTGATTTTTGCGCCGACAGACCTCCTAAGGGTAGGACTTCATCTTTTCGTTTGATCGCCTTTCCCGTTTCGAGTTTTTGCACGGATCCCGAGGCAACACTGTGACCCATTTTCTGTTTGGCTTGTGGTACAGCATCGAGGTGTTTTGGCCATATCTTTGCGCACGATCGTCAGCTGGAAACGAGCTTATACACTTTTTCATCTTCAGATCGCAAGACGCGCTCGTATTTTTCTTGGATTTTTCTGAGATTTCATCAGAGGTGAAATTACTGTTTTCTCAGTGAACAGTGTACAGTTTTAACACAGATTTTTGTATGAGTGTACCCCCTTGCCGAATTTTTATCTTGACTTACCGAACCCGATTTGGGCGTGCAAGTACCGTTTGCGAAGCTATCGACGCGAGGATCGCTGTGGTATTTTTTCTTGGAATTTTCTGGGCACTTTCTGCATGTGATAATTTACAGTTTCGGGACTGTTGTTGTATGGGAATTATAAGAGTTATATTTGGGAGCCTTAGTGTAATTAGTGAGCTTTGTATTGTGCCAGGAGAGGTTACGGGGGTGCTGAACTTATTGGAGCAGGATTAGAGTTATCTGGTGTTTTCACTGTTGGGCTTGGACAGTCAGCTTTTCAGGTGGGTGCCTTTCCCGAAACCGGTGGAACGGTTCTCTATATTGTTATATGTTAGCATTGCATGCAGGGTGTACGGTACAATAACTGAAATTGGTCGGTAAGTTTAACAGTGAGCTTCTATGGAAATTGCAAGTGAATTTCTCATAGTATGACAATGGTATAATCAAATATTCATGTTGGTGATTAGTGGAAGCCCACTAAGGCAAGGTTAACCATATCAGGATTAATTATCATGCCATATTAGCACATAACCTTTTATAAGGCTGGTTTATGCATTGGGATAGGATTATGTAGTTATGTGCAGGTTCTACTCCAAGGAGTGATTATGGATCGAAAATCATGGACAGGTATGGTCATTGCTAATTCTGGCATGAGGTTTATTTTCTTTATCCTTCTTAAGGACAAATGCATGCTTGTATGGACATATGTGTATGAACATATAGTTAGGGCCATCTTTTGAACTGCTGCACTACATATTGGAATTTGACTTAGGAGAAACCATGATTGCTTTCTTTCTCCTTTTTATTTAGACTTTGAGTCATGTTGCTCGGGTTCGAGCAGAGGTTTGGGATAGTGTAGCTGGGACCTTAGGGTCAGAGACAGGGTGTGCTTGATGTGATTGTGGGTTATTGCGGCAACCGCGGACAGTAGGCGGTTGACCGGATCTTGATTATTTACCCAATTGTGGGTTGTGGTTATTGCGGTGACCGCGGACTTTGGGCGGTTGACCGGATGTTGACTATTGCATCAGATTGGGTATCAGATTTGTTCTAGTGGATGGTGTTTCCCACTTTTGAGTATTATTGCATCAGATCGGGGTTTGTTAGTGGACGGAGTTTCCCACTTTGATCATAGTCTTGAGCCAGTCCTGCTATTATGAGACAGTGGTTACAGAGATACTCGTACAGTGATGCTTGATACAGTGATACTTTACCCTCGTGTGGGTCGCTCCCCTCGAGTGCCACTCCGAGTAGGCTTTCCACGGTGCAGAGCGCCGGCACCATGCTGGGTTTTGAGTCCTTGGGACTCCTTTGCTTCGGTGTTATGCGTAGGCTGGCATACCCGTCGCGGCAGAGCAGGCAGTACCAGTGATTACTGGTCTATCGATGGGGTTTATTCAGTCAGATACTTTTTGTTACACTCATGCCTGGGGGACCGAGTGGAGTCTAGTAGCTGTGTTTAGACAGTGCTAGTATTGTTGGGAACCGTTCGGGTTTGACGGTGGTCCCGTGGTCGTTGTGAGTTCTTTTGACCCTTGTGTGAGAGGTTGAGCATCTTGAGTCTTTCCGTTCTGAGAGAGAGAGGGCATGGATTTGACTATAGCCTGCATGAGCCACTACTCGATAGCGAGTCAGTCCGTTGGACCCCTACGTAATTCCTGCCCGTCAGCGGGAGGTGGTTGTAGGTGGGCGCAGGTTTGACTGAACCCGATGCGGCAGTCAGCTCGATTGGGGTCGATTGAGCATCTCGTGTGGCGAGTGTTGCATATCTTCATCAGAGTTGCCCCATTTGAGCATTTGGGTTAGAGGGCATGGTAGCTGTAGAGTGTTTCCAGCTTCTTCTTTTTCAGTTGTTACTGCATCGGTTATCTTTGCCTCTAGTAGTCTTGGTGGGCAGATCGTCAGGCCTTGTGGCGATACCCACTGAGAACTCCCTTATTGCGAAGTTCTCACGCCCGTTGGGGGGTTTCCCCCTTTTGTCCTTCTCCCTCTTTGTTTTGCAGAGTCTTTGGCGGGTGTTGCCGTTCTGTGGTTGCTGTGCGTGGTGAGGGAGAGCGAGCTAGATCCAGACCCATCTTTGGAGAGTAGCGGTACCCCCTTTGGAGGAGATCTTCAGTATAGTCGGTAGAGTGGTATTTATTGCCTCTTTTGAGAGACTGATGTAGTGAGGATATGATGTATTGAGAGCTTGTACACTGATGTTTTATTTAAGATATCTCCCTGTTGAGCTATGAGTTTTGTACTCGAGGTTATTGTATGATTATCTTTTTGGGAGAGGGACCTTGTTGTTTTATCTTCAGTTGTACAGTGGTTGATTTTATTTCTATAGCAGTTTTATCTTTTAAGCTCTGATATCTGTTAGCTGTAGCTCTTTTGCAGGTAGGTCGCTTCGCCTATGCGGGTTGGCATAGGTGGCGGATCTGTTGGCGAGCCCGGGTCGCAGTTTCGACCCCGGGGCGTGACATATACATTTGTATATAGATTTGTTGATATATAAATTTGTATATAGATTTGTATATATATACATTTGTATATAAATCTGTATATATATAGATTTGTATATAGATTTGTATATAGATTTGTATATAGATTTGTATATATATACATTTGTATATAGATTTGTATATATATATCCATTTGTATATAGATTTTTTTATATATACATTTGTATATAGATTTGTATATATATACATTTGTATATAGATTTGTATATATATACATTTGTATATAGATTTGTATATATATATATTTGTATATAGATTTGTATATATAAATACATTTGTATATAGATTTGTATATAGATTTGTATATAGATTTGTATATATATACATTTGTATATAGATTTGTTTATATATACATTTGTATATAGATTTGTATATATATACATTTGTATATAGATTTGTATATATATCCATTAGTATATGGATTTGTATATATATATACATTACTATATAGATTTGTATATAGATTTGTATATATATACATTTGTATATAGATTTGTATATATATACATTTATATATAGATTTGTTTATATATACATTTGTATATATTTTTGTATATATATACATTTGTATATAGATTTGTATATAGATTTGTATATATATATACATTTTATATAGATTTGTATATATATACATTTGTATATAGATTTGTTTATATATACATTTGTATATTGATTTGTATATATATACATTTGTATATAGATATGTATATATATATATTTGTATATAGATTTGTATATATATACATTTGTATATAAATTTGTATATATATACATTTGTATATAGATTTGTTTATATATATATTTGTATATAGATTTGTACATATATACATTTGTATATAGATTTGTATATATATACATTTGTATATAGATTTGTATATATATACGTTTGTATATAGATTTGTTTATATATATATTTGTATATTGATTTGTAAATATATACATTTGTATATAGATTTGTATATATATACATTTGTATATAGATTTGTATATAGATTTGTATATATATACATTTGTATATAGATTTGTATATATATACATTTGTATATAGATTTGTTTATATATATATTTGTATATAGATTTGTATATATATACATTTGTATGTAGATTTGTATATATATACATCTGTATATAGATTTGTTTATATATACATTTGTATATAGATTTGTATATATATACATTTGTATATAGATTTGTATATATATACATTTGTATATAGATTTGTATATATATATACATTTGTATATAGATTTGTATATAGATTTGTATATAGATTTGTATATGTATATACATTTGTATATAGATTTTTATATATATATACATTTGTATATTGATTTGTATATATATATATTTGTATATAGATTTGTATATATATACATTTGTATATAGATTTTTTTATATATACATTTGTATATAGATTTGTATATATTTACATTTGTATATAGATTTGTATATATATACATTTGAATATTGATTTTTATATAGATTTGTATATAGATTTGTATGTATATACATTTATATATAGATTTGTATATATATACATTTGTATATAGATTTGTTTATATATACATTTGTATATAGATTTGTATATATATACATTTGTATATAGATTTGTATATATATACATTTGTATATAGATTTGTATATAGATTTGTATATAGATTTGTATATATATATACATTTGTATATAGATTTGTATATATATACATTTGTATATAGATTTGTTGATATATAAATTTGTATATAGATTTGTACATATATACATTTGTATATAAATTTGTATATATATACATTGGTATATAGATTTGTATATAGATTTGTATATATATACATTTGTTTATAGATTTGTATATATATACATTTGTATATAGATTTTTTTATATATATACATTTGTATATAGATTTGTATATATATACATTTGTATATAGATTTGTATATATATACATTTGTATATAGATTTGTATATATATACATTTGTATATAGATTTGTATATATATATAGATTTGTATATAGATTTGTATATATATACATTTGTATATAGATTTGTTTATATATACTTTTGTATATAGATTTGTATATATATACATTTGTATATAGATTTGTATATATATCCATTTGTATATGGATTTGTATATATATATAGATTTGTATATAGATTTGTATATAGATTTGTATATATATACATTTGTATATAGATTTGTATATATATACATTTATATATAGATTTGTTTATATATACATTTGTATATATATTTGTATATATATACATTTGTATATAGATTTGTATATAGATTTGTATATAGATTTGTATATATATACATTTGTATATAGATTTGTATATATATACATTTGTATATAGATTTGTTTATATATACATTTGTATATTGATTTGTATATATATACATTTGTATATAGATTTGTATATATATACATTTGTATATAGATTTGTATATATATACATTTGTATATAAATTTGTATATATATACATTTGTATATAGATTTGTTTATATATATATTTGTATATAGATTTCTATATATATACATTTGTATATAGATTTGTATATATATACATTTGTATATAGATTTGTTTATATATACATTTGTATACAGATTTGCATATATATACATTTGTATACAGATTTGTATATATATATACATTTGTATATAGATTTGTATATATATATACATTTGTATATAGATTTGTATAAAGATTTGTATATAGATTTGTATATATATACATTTGTATATAGATTTGTATATATATACATTGTATATAGATTTGTATATATATACATTTGTATATAGATTTGTTTATATATACATTTGTATATAGATTTGTATATATATACATTTGTATATAGATTTGTATATAGATTTGTATATAGATTTGTATATATATACATTTGTATATAGATTTGTATATATATACATTTGTATATAGATTTGTTTATATATACATTTGTATATAGATTTGTATATATATACATTTGTATATAGATTTGTATATAGATTTGTATATATATACATTTGTATATACATTTGTATATATATACATTTGTATATAGATTTGTTTATATATACATTTGTATATAGATTTGTATATATATACATTTGTATATAGATTTGTATATATATACATTTGTATATATAGATTTGTATATACATTTGTATATATAGATTTGTATATATATACATTTGTATATAGATTTGTATATATATACATTTCTATATAGATTTGTTTATATATACATTTGTATATAGATTTGTATATATATACGTTTGTATATTGTCACGCCCCGAGTTCAGCAATCTGTGTCTAAATTTTTTTCTCTTTTTTTTTTTTTTTTTTTTTCAAATCAGAGTTTTAAAAACCATCCGGGGCGCAACAGACCGCCACATATATAGAAAAGTCCCAACCCCCTTTGGGATTGAGCCTTTTCTATATATGCACGGCTAGCTTGGCAACAACATCAAAGTACTACTACGTACTACACTTAACATTATTACAATTAAACTTTATAACTATCTTTACAAATATACCACTGATATACAATTTCCTTTCTCTCAAACATCTATTACATAACTTTTCGTCTGTTCAGGGTCAACCTCTATATCGATGCCTCGCCGATTCGTCCCGACATCCCAACACCCGCTCGACCTGAAAACAGTCACCCGAGGGTGTGAGACACACCGGAGTGTATTCCAGTGGGCACGACGAGCCGAGAAATAGCAGATCGTACCTACTGGTATACAATACTAGAGGATAGTAATAATCAGGGGTTAGAATAATCAGATATAATCTTGAAACTGTATTTAAGATCATCAAAGAGATACTAAATCATGCATAGGCTAATAACTGGAAATTAAATCAGGAACTCAATGAAATAGGTTAAAAACAGGCTTTAATCAACAACATATGCATCAACAGATGAATAATAAAATCACCCAATCATAAGCCACCATATTGGTCTACAAGACCTCAGGGAATTTGCCCAAACTAGCACCAACCTAGCTGACATTCTCCCCTTGGGAGTCACGGGCCTTTCGACAGACCACTTTACCGGCAAAGAACAAAGCACACGAGGAGCGACCTCGGATATGTTCGTGAAGTACAGCGATGCAGGCGATCAATGCGAATGCTCAAGCTCTCGGTCTACAGACCGGGTAATCGGCAAAAGCCAGAACAATCCCCTCTGGGATGCAACAGTGATATCAACATCTCAACTCAATGCAGAATCAACAACAAATCTCAACTCAATGCAATATCAACAACAGCAACTATAAAATATGAATCAATAATGTTGATAGACAGATATGACATTATCCAGAAATCAAGTCATGGTACTTGGGAAACAACTGATCATCAATCTAGCAAACAAACCAACCATACACCACTAAACACACATTTTTGGAAAAATCATTTTAAAAACAGGTTTAGATCCAAACCTCGAAGAGCAATGCCTTTGTCCTATCAAACAAGAACAGACTCAGGCGACCCAACAATGTTCGGTAAAATGTAATTTAATTAAAACTATGTGTCTAGCAGGGTATCGAAAGATCAACGGATAAACAGGCTAAACATCTAATGCTAATCAACAGGCATGGCAATGTCCAGAATAAGGATATGAAATATGAAAGCAACAACTAGAATCAAAAATACTTTGCAACGGATACATAGAGATCATCAATCAGGCGTAACGCATTCAAAGAAAGGATAAGCTCGAAGTAGAAACTAAGCTTCAAAAACAGGGGTCCAACTAATACTGTACCCCAGAGGGCCGAAATGATAAAGCCCAGACCGAAGATAAACCCACCTGACGATTTGCAGGCGACTAAACCGTATCAACTGTACGCTCGAAACCAGAGGCAAACCGAATAAACCTGAATCAAAAACATTGATCAGGGATCAACTCAATCCCACCTAAACCCAGATCTTCTCCCAGATTAACTTAAAACCTCTAATTATTTAAATAATAGTGTCAATTGAGCACTGTTTTCGCTCGTTCTTTCAACTGGAAGCTCATTTTTACGAACCGTCACTTCCAGCGGGTGACATTTAACTTGCTGAACACCGTGCTCACCAATTTGCGACAGCACGGAACCCGAGGAAAACTTCGGGTCATAAGCTTCTTCTCTAACCTAGCCTTAATGCATTTTTGTTTCTCCGGATCATCAAAATTAATTTTTAACGCGAGCATCACGTCCAGTGACCCCAAATTAGTCAGGAGCTCACTGTCGCAACTTCGCAAACAGCCCAGAACAAACTTTGGGCCAAAACATCTTTTCTAGAGCTCGACAACCTTGTAATTTAACTTCTACTGTGTAAAACCCATTTCTGTTTGAAACATATGCTCACAGCAACTCAAGAACACTGGGGCTTGCCCTATTTGCAGCCCAGCACTGCTGGTTCAACCAGAACCAACACCAAGTTCACACAAAGGTTCACAATGCTCCAAACATTAATCCACACAGATCAACTTTGATCTGAAGTGAGCATCAATCTCAGGGGATCATTTGGAGCATCTTTCATTTTTACATCGAAGCCAAAATCCATCATTTTATTCACTGTGGCATTACATCAAACAGTTGGTGGGCACTTTATAAATACAAGCATACAACCCCATTCCCGAGTTGGTTCTCTGCAACCACAACATCAAAAGCCTTCAAACTTGAAAGGAAATGTATCTATGAGTTAAATCTACATTCCCAGCAAGTTTGGGCCAAGCTTACAGTCTGAGTTGGCCGGAGCAACGAAGAAGACAATGAAGCTTTTTGCTTTGAAAATCGTGACCATCCAACCAAGACATCCGGGACTCAACCACTTGCACCAAAAATCTCCAAAACTCAAAGCAAGCCTACCTGAACCCGTGCCCGCGACGGGGCACGGCGGCGGCGCGGCGGGGGGCCAAGCTCGGTTTGAGCTTCACCCTCGTTAATGGCGGATTTTTCCAGAGGCTATATGGACCCCTCCAACTTGGATGGAAATTCTCTACTGGACCACACGAAGCTTCCCGACCAACCCGCCCCGGCCAGAGATGGCCGGAGCGCCGGCGGCCGCGCTTCGGTCTCTTTTCGGGTCATCCATGGCACCCGGGTTTTCGGGATGCATGGATGCCATGCAAGTGCATGGTTGAAATCCCCTCACTCCCAAGAAGAGTTCTGGGCAGGTGGCCGGCGTCGGAGGAGCTCGCCGGCGCCGGAGCAAAAAAAACTCGGCCAAGTGCAAGAAAAACCCGAAATTAGGGCTTCATTCTGCGACTTCCCTGCTTGATCAAACTTCACCAATTTTGGTGGAGATGATCACGAGTTACTGTCACGCCCCGGCGTCGAAACTGCGACCCGGGCTCGCCAACAGATTCGCCGCCCATACGGGAAGCCCCGTATAGACGAAGCGACTAACCTGCAAAAGAGCATCTATACGATACAGATATCAGAGCTGAAAGTAAAACTGCTAGAAATAAAAGCTATAAACAACACAAGTCCTCACCAAAAGTACATAAATCTCTCGAGCAGTAAAATAAATACAACTCTATACCTCACTACAAAGTTCTCTCAACAGGAACTCTCAAAAGTAATAAGGGTACATCTACTCTCTGGACGATGACTGGTAGGGAACTATCTCGCGACTCCCTTACCTCGATCCGAAGAAGCAGCAACAGGAGCAGTAGGAACCGGAGTAGAAATCCCTGTGGGGAAAACACCACGACGGGTGTGAGAACTACGTCCCAAGTAGTTCTCAGTGGGTGCCGCCAACAAGCCCGACGGTCTGCCCACTAAGTCTACTAGAGGCATAAAGTAACAATATAATACTGAAATGAAAGGGCTGGAAAAGTAACTCTACAGCTACTATGCCTCTATCTAGATGCTCAAGAAAAAGGAACAGATGGAACATGATGCATCAACTAACACACACAGTAAAGTCACCAAATCTATACTGACTGCCTCAAAGGGTCCAGTCAAACCTGCGCCCACCTACTGCCGCACATCCTCAACAGGACGGGTCTACCGTAGGGTGTCCGTGACTGCCACTAACTGGCACAGTCAGAGGGACGGCGTCGACAAGTCGCGATAGCAAGTAACATGCCCAACTCCGGAGTGGCACTCGAGGGGCGCGACCCCACCGAGGAAAGTATCCGCGTAACTCTGTCGAGCTCAAATATGGCTCATGCAGGCTATAGTCCAAACCACGATCAACAAGATCGACCAACAACACCAACTCCCAACCACAGGCTGGAAAACCACACAGCTGGGGCCACCGTCCACCAGACGGCTCACACAACAGAACACTAAACTCACAGGAAAGACCGACACCATAAGGGTTCGGAAACCCGATAGACCGGTGCTAAGAACCCTATCAAACAAGAACAGACTCTAGGCTCCGCCTATCGAAGTTCCCGATCCCCTTATAGTTCGGGAAAGCAAAACCTCGGTACGACACGCAGAAAACACCAGCAGGGCCCGAAAGTCCCGGGAGACCTACACCTACAACCCTATCAAACAAGAACAGGTTACAGGCTCGGCCCCCGTGGCTTCGTCCCGACAAAGGAACGGCCCCTAGAACCCGGATCACTCGAATCCTTTCGAGTGGGGAGATTTACAAGAAAAAGGTGACATTTGTTATTGAAAATCATTTGATCTAGAAGAAATCCATATTTAATGATTTTAGTTCTCTTTAGCAAAACAGTTAGAAAAATAAGTGTTTTACCGAAGCCCCGAAGGGCTGATGCCTTTGTCCAATCAAACAAGAACAGACTCCAGCGGCCCTTCGACGCTTGGAAGAAAGCATTGGTAGACTAAAATCATGTGTATGTCGAAAAGGGTTCTGGGTTCTAGGTCCGGCTAACACTAGTAAACTACTGCCACTAACACAGTGGCGACAACCCAAATAGGGGAAAAACAAGACCTCCCGGGACCACCGTTTACCCCAAACGGTTCCCGGTACAGACAAGCGATCCACTACATCTACCAGACTCCACTCTGCTCCCAAGCACGAGTGCAAATGCATCCCACACTAAAAGAAGTCCCGACCGCTCGGCCCACCACCCGGGCGAGGATAACACTAAGTCCAGGAATGAAACATAAAGTGTGGATGTCTAAACATAAATAACCCTAGCCCAAGTGAGGGTTTTCTACTGGTCTGGTTACACATGCAACATATGACGGGGGTGCTAGGTCAGGTTCCAACATAACAATTATTTAACATGATAGAAGGAAGCAAGAGATCACAAGATCGACAGATAAAACAAGGAACAACAATTCCTACACTCTAGCATGCTACCCAAGTCCAATCACTATCATGCATGATTCTATATCAATAGAATTATAGCACAGTCCATAGATCTTGAAAGCAAGCCACCCACCTGAAGACGCAAACTGTCCGGAGTCGTACAGCTGAGAAAACCAGGAAAATAACAACTCTAGGTCCAACAGGTCCAGCACAGTCCACAATCCCTCCTGGGTACAACATAAGGCTACAGTTATACTTTAAATCCAATAAAATCCAGGTTTTACAAATCTGCTGGGAACAGTCCACTTAATGCGAAATTTTCACCTGTAAAACGAACTCCAAAAATTCTGATAAAAATACCACAGCGATCCTCGCGTCGATAGCTTCGAAACGGGTACCTGCACGTCCAATTCCGAGCACCGTAGGCCAAGTTACAAATTCCACAGTATCGGTGCGCACAATCCCAAAACCATTCAACTGTAAACTCTTGTACAGATAAAAGGAAAAGTGTATACCTTCGGGAATGTCTCCAAAAATTCCAAGAAAAATCCACGATGATCCTCGCGTCGAGTAGAGGAAAAAAGTCTATAAGCACGTCCTAATCCGACACTCGTGCGCGGAGATCTCCTCGGATGAAGCTGCTGTCCTCACAAATCCACACAGCAAACAAGGTTCTCAGAGAGCAAGGTAGAACTCCTCGAAAAACGCGAAACTAGAAAATGTGCGAGAAACCAAAATCGTAGCCTCACCTGTTGCGAATCCAACGGCGAAAAAATCGCTCGAAAAGATGGTCGGAGTAGGCCGGGGGAGCCCGTGCACCGAAGAGCGACGGAAGAAACACCGAAGAAAGAGCGTCGTGCCGCGCCAAGAAAATGAGAATCTCGAAAAGCGTGCCCCCAAAAATCCCCAAACTCTGCAGATGGAAGCTTCACAGTGTGAGGATCAACTTTGGTGAAGAACTCCTGCCGGTTTGAAGCTCGGAAGTGGAGGACAAGAGGTGAACAAGGCGGCTCGGATCGTTTAAATAGGCCCAGAAAACAAATCAAGAAATGACGGTTGAGTCCTAATTTCCGGGCGCCCGGAAGTTCCGGGCTGCTACAGTGTTGGGCCCGACACAACACTGTGCAGGCCCGAAACCTCCACGGGCCTCGATGTGACGCCCCACTTCCCAGGGGGTCACCCATCCTAGAACTACTCTAGCTCTAGCACGCTTAACTCTCATGTTCCTCTTGGATCTTGCTACCATCCAAAATGCTATAGCCGGGTTAGAGATTTAGTCCTATTATATCATTTATATAGAGGACTAATCCAAATTCCGGGGGTGTCACATTCTTCCCCCCTTTAAGCCCTGACGTCCACGTCAGGCTCAAGCACACTCACAAGCACCAGGCGATGTGAGACTCGTCTCGCTAGCCTTAGCCGACCTTGTGAGGAGCTGCACTCCACTCACAACGGTCATTAGCCGGGGAGCCTCGCTCTACCCGCTATATAACCCTGGCTCAGCCGAGACTCATCTCACATTTCCGGCTGGTGAATGTCTCTGATACCAACTGTGACGCCCCACTTCCCAGGGGGTCACCCATCCTAGAACTACTCTAGCTCTAGCACGCTTAACTCTCATGTTCCTCTTGGATCTTGCTACCATCCAAAATGCTATAGCCGGGTTAGAGATTTAGTCCTATTATATCATTTATATAGAGGACTAATCCAAATTCCGGGGGTGTCACACTCGACGTCGCCCACAACACAGCGGACAGCCGTGCGGGGCCACCCAGCGGGCGACACGTGGCCCAACCAGGAGTCGAAACGTGGCGGCTCCCCGGTCAACGCGCGCCTGACGCGCCCACGTGCGTGCGCCAGCGCCGCCTGCGCACAGTGTCGGGCACGCGCCCCGAGGCGAGCGCACCAGCTCGGTGCACCGAATGCACAACACCGCGCCAACAGCAGGCCGACAGGTGTCCATCCTCCGGTGCACGCAGGCGCTGTGGACCGTGCACCTGCCCGCGCGCCTGCCCGCGCGCTGCGCACTGCCCGTGCCTGCCCGCCGCCGTGCCTGCGTCCGCGCCGCCGCTGCAGCCGGCCGCCGCCGGCCGGAACAGTACCAAGCTGCCTCGAAAATCGTGCGCGACATCCGGGCTCCGAAAAATGCAAAAAAATAGTCCATTTTCACCGTTTTCGCGCGCTGAATCCAAATCCGATGTCAGTTTCTCCAAATTCTCATCCAAAAATTTGCCGAAGGCCCCCGGAATGCCCACTCGATCCGATTTTCGCGCCGGGTCCATTCCAAAAATCCAGTTTGCCAAATTCCATCTCTAAAAATTCCCGAAGGCATCCGGGGAGGTGATCTTTTATCCAAACTTCGCCCTGAGTCCAAATTTGACATCCGCATCGTGCGAAATCACTTCTAAACACTCGATGGGTCCTCCATAAACTCCCGTGATCCATAATTAAGCCCGAAGTCCACCACTTGTGTCCAAATTGCGCACAAACACCACCAACACATCACACAAGCCATCGAAAGCTGCCAAACAACCAGAAAACTCCCCCGCGGGGAAACCAGGTCCTCACATCCTCCCCCACTAAAAGGAAGTTTCGTCCCCGAAACTAAAACAACCCACAACAACAAAGCCAAAACAATCAAAACAACCAAGAACGCAACACTAAACTAGCAAGAAAGGTACGGCTCCACCAGCAGGAAAGTCATCAACTGTGATGATCCAGGTTTCCATGCACTGTTTTCCCGTGAATCCAAGTGTGAAACACCTAATGATGGTGTTTGATCCACAGTGTGTCAAAGGGACAGCACAGGTGGGTCCGTGGCAGTGTTTATTGTTAGTTTGGCCTTCGGCGGGGTTTGCCGAATTTTAGAAAAGTTTCTAGGCCAAACGGATGGCGTATTTGGATTCAGCGCGGAAAAACGCTTGAAAACGGCTATTTATTTGCCGGATTTGGAGTCCGGATGCCCAAAAACGGACTCCCGGAAGTTTCTAGTGTCTCCTGGTGCATGGGGGAAGGCCGTGGACCGCCGGATGCCACGTGGCGGGCCCTCATTGGCCGGCCCGCGGCGCCCGGTGCATGGAACGGCTCGGCGGGGTGCACGGACCCGGCGCACAGACACGTGGCGCATGGCTACTGGCGGGCTCATGGGACTCGGCGCAGGGGACAACGCCTGCGGCCGGTCAGGCGGCGCCTACCCCCGCGCCTGACCGCACAGTGCGTGGGACGCGCGTCGCCTCGCCATTGGCGAGCGACTGCGGGGCTGACCGCGCGGTCGGGACGCGCGTCGGCCGCTGGCGCGCCCCGCACGGCTGTTCGCTGTGCGGGATGCGCGCCGATCCCCTGTGGGGACGCGCGTCGCGTGCTGGTTGGCTCCGCCCGGTCGGACGGGACGCGTCCGACCCGCTCTGGCGGATCCGGGCCCAAACGTGGCCCGAATCCAATAACGCGGGTTGTTTTTTCTCCTTCTTAATTCTTTTAGGGCATTGGAAGCCCGATTTCTCTCTTCCTGGTTGGAACCACTCCGAGCCCCCTCTTAGACATTTCTTCCTCTCCCAATCCTCCATCCACTGTAGTAATCTCAGGAATTTTGAAGGCTCGGATCCCAAGGTTTGCATTTATCCGGCGCGGCGCGACGATCGTTCTACGGCTACCAGATTCGTCGCATTTCGGTGTTCTAGCTCCCCCGGCTCACCCCGACATCCTGTTTTTACGATTTTTGCGCCGTCGGATTCTTGACAGGTAGGGCTTCACTTCCTCTTTTATGAGTTTCTCTTGATTCAGAGGTTTTGATGGTGATTCTGTGGCTTCTTTCTGACCCTTTTTCCGTCGCGGAGTTTTGGGACAGCACCATCTCGTTTTGGCGATAACTTCGCGCTCGAGCATCGAAACAGGGCGATTCAAAAGGGGATTTGCATCTACGCGTCACGAGGAATCTCCTGGAATTTTCGTGGATTTTTGTGGAATTTCCCTGAAGGTGAGGAATTCCTTTTTACAGAATTTTATATCGCTGTTTTGGGATGAATGTATTGTTTGAGGTGGTCCTCTTGTCGATTTTCGTTCTCAGCACAGAAAAATCGTGGGAAAACGTGCAGGTACTTGTTTCGACCGGATCGTCGCGTAGATCGCAGTGTATATTTTCTGGGAATTTTGTGGGCACGTGTCACAGGTAAAAATGGCTGAACAGTAAATCTGAATTTGGGAGACAGATTTGGGTTAAACTTGAATTGTAATTTGTGTGTGTTCTTTGGGACCTTTGGCACAGTGTTGCGGGGTTTTCCCGGAGCGAGCACGGACTTAGCCTTTGAGGACCGGATTTAGCGCTCGAGGTGGGTACCGTTGTTTACCTCCTACTTATGATGTCCCCACTAGGCCTATTGGAGTGCTTCACTGTTATGTTGCTAAATGAACCGGAATAAGTTAAAATGGCATCTTGGTTGAGAATTGGACTTATTGCCTGGGCTACATCTTAAAATGGACTAAGTATTAATGAATGGATGATTCTTATCTTAATATGTCGTTTAAACCTCACGGGGGGGGGGGGGGGGGGAGTTTTGCTATAAAGGACTATCTTACTCGTACACTTTGGGACCTCTTATGCTTATGTGATAAATGGATATGAGATAACTTAGCAAATGAAAGTTTAACTAGTGGCATACCTCTCTATTGGGAAGGATAATAATATTTAAACCCTGTTTTTATATAAAGGACTTTGCATGCTTAAATGGACATCTAGTTAGGCCACCTTTTTCTGCTACACTATCATGCTGGAATTGACTTAGGAGAAACCATGCTTTTCTCTTCTTTTATTTATATTCGGGGGATAGTGCGCTCGGGTTCGAGCAGGGACTGGGATAGTGTAGTCAGACAGTTGTGGGCTTTGGGACAGGCAGGCTGTGAGGGCCGGGCATTGCGGCAACCGCGGATCTTTGGCGGTTGACCGGACAGTAGTTATTGCATCAGATTGGGATAGAGGATTTGGATTTCTTTTAGTGGATGGGTTTTCCACCGTGATCAGAGTCATGATCCAGTCCTGCTGATTTGGTACTTGTTACCCAGGCATTATACTCGTGTGGGTCGCTCCCCTCGAGTGCCACTCCGGAGTGTGCGTTTTTACAGGCTTCGAGTCTTCGAGACTCCCTTTTCCTATCGGTGTTATGCGTAGGCTGGCATACCCGATTTGGCAGGCAGAGCAGGCAGTACCAGTGCTTACTGGTGTATCGATTGGGTTTAGACAGGCAGGCGTTGACATTCTGATGCATACATATAGCTAATCTATCAGTTAGCTCATTAGAGGCATGTAGTGGTAGCTCTATTCATCATCAGCAGTTTTAATTACAGCTTACCACCTCTGTTCATCTTTTCTGCCTCTTATAGTCCTAGTGGGCACATTTGTGTTGAGGTCTACCCACTAGGAGGAGGCTACTGTTTTATAGTAGTTCTCACTCCCCACTGCTTTTCTTCTTCTATTCCCCTTTGTTTTGCAGAGTCGTCTGCGGCTGTTGCAGGACCCTCCACTGCGGACCGAGGTAAGAGAATCGCGGACTAGATAGCGGTCCACCCAGGCACCAGTTCTGTTATTAGATGTACCCCGATACTCTCAGATACTCTACTACTCATTTCTTTTGGGTCTGGCTTCGGCCAGCTGGTTGTATTTGATTACTGAGCTGGGAGAGACATATGTATTATTGAGAGTTACTTTCTGCACTTTGCTTTTCTGCTTTATCTGAGATGTATTAGTTACTGTTTAGCTCTGTTTATGCTCTTTTATTATATCATCCATACTTGAGCAGGTTACCAGCGCTTCGTATACACGGGAAATTCTGTGTATACGGCGGATCTGTAGACGGGCCCGGGTTCTGGTTTACGCCCGGGGCGTGACAGATTAAGTTGGTATCAGAGCTTAGGGATAGGTCAATTGGGACTTAGGAAACCCTAGGCTTTTGGCAGACCCTAGGAAGGCAGGGCGTGAGTGACGTGACATTATGCGAAAGTCGGCAATTTGGTCATATATTATTTTGACTCTTCCAGGGAGTGAAGAGGGATTGGCATGTCCTGTTTCTGGCGAACTATTATGTTGGCTGCAGACAACATAAGGTTACAGAAATAGGAGGATGCCTTTGACTTTCGCTAGATTGGGTCGTGTGTGGTTTCGGTACTGATTCGTGGTTTCTTGTGTGACAGGATGCCTCCCAGGCGGCGGATTCCTACCCGGGGTACCCCTACACCCCCGGAGGGGCCGGAGCAGTCCGGACCTTCAGAGATTGCTGAGTTGAGGGCCATGGTGGCCCAGCTGGCGGAGGGTCACCGCCGGCAGGAGCAGAGGTTCGAGCAGCTGCTTGCTCAGGTTGGGGCCCCTCCCCCTACTACTACTACTGAGGCCCCCGCACCACCTGTTGTACCACCGACTATACCGCTTGTGCCTACGGCACCATCTTCGAGCAGCGGGGCCCCGGGAGCGATCCGACCTTTGACTCCCGAGGAGGAGCAGGAGTTTACTGATAAACTCACCCATTTCTGCAAGCGGGGACCGCCTAGATTCTCGGGGCGGAGCACTCACCCTTGGGAGGTTGGGACGTGGCTTTTCAGCAATGGAGAAGTTGTTCCGAGACTTCTTCATCGATCAGAAGTACCGGGTACACATGGCTGTGCATTGTCTGGATGAGATGCGGACACGTGGTGGCGTCGGGTGGAGCCCCTGGAGTTTCAGATCACCCGGCAGCTACCTTGGGCGGAGTTCAAGAGGATGGTCCTGGACACTTACTTTTCCACCAGCGTGAAGAAAAAGGTAGAGGATGACCTGAAGAATCTCCAGCAGGGCGACCGGTCGGCATGGGACTACTTTCAGGAGTTTTCGCGACTGCTCAGCTGCGTTCCCTACGTCGCGAGGGATGGACCACATCAGGTGGAGCTCTTCGAGTCGGGCCTGCGCCCGGAGCTCTATACCTTGGTGCATGCACAGAGATTACAGACCCTGGAGGAGGCGGCCGAGCATGCACAGTGGATCGAGAGAGGAGACCACGTTGTCGCCAGACGTGGGGGCCTGGCCGCTCAGGGATCGGACAGGAAGCGGCCAGCGCAGGATGATGGGGGACAGGCCAGCTCCTGGAGGCCGCCCCGACCCCCGCCGCCTCAGTTCTCAGGCCGCGGGCGTTCGGAGCGGCGAGGGCATGGTGGATCTCCGAGGCCCCCACAGCACCAGCAGCAGCACTCACGACAGCAGCAGCATTCTCAGCAGCAGAGGTCGCAGTCCCGGCACCAGGGATCTCAGCGGCAGAGGCAGCAGCAGCAGGGGAGGCAGCCCCAGACCCCAGCCAGGTGCATTTTCTGCCAGGGACAGCACTCTCCTGATACTTGTGACCAGAGGTTTGGCCGCTGTTACCGGTGCGGACAGTCGGGCCACGTTCGAGCTACTTGCCCTTATGCGCCAGCACCGGCTCCTTCCTCAGCATCAGCCCCACCGGCGCCCCAGCAGCGGTCCTATGCTCCAGCAAGCAGGGCCCCTTCTTCCCACCCGGCAGATCACCGACCACCGGCACAGAGCGGGCGGGTTTATGCCGCCCAGGTTGCGGACTCCCTGGCAGCCGACCACGTGGTGGCAGGTATCGTTTTACTTTCTGGCAGTAGAGCTCGCACCTTATTTGATACCGGGGCATCCCATTCTTTCATCAGTAGAGCATTTGCATCATCTCATGGACTAGAGGTAGGTCGGTTGCCACGTGCGTTAGAGGTACGGGTTCCCGAGCATACTTTACTTGTAGAGGAGTGTTGTTGGTCTTGCCCTGTACAGATCGAGTCGTGATCTTGCCAGCGGACCTGATGGTCCTGAGTCAGCTGCGAGACTTTGATATGGTACTTGGGATGGACTGGCTGACTCGCTATTATGCGACTATTGATTGTGCCGCGAGGACGGTGACTTTTAGCGAGCCAGGCCAGGAGGTGATTGTGTACAGAGGATGCCAGAGTACCTTCTTCGCCGCGATAGTTTCGACTTCTCGTGCGAGGCAGATGATGCGCAGCGGATGCGTGGCCTTTTTGGCCAGTGTGGTTGAGGGGGCCTGCGGCGGCACCGGGACTCGCGGATATCCCTATAGTCCACGAGTTCCCGGATGTTTTCCCACCAGAGCTGGCTAGTATGCCGCCGGATAGGGAGATCGAGTTTTTGATTGACGTAGTCCCAGGAACTGCGCCAATCTCTAAGGCCCCTTACCGAATGGCACCGGCGGAGCTGCGGGAGTTGAAGGCGCAACTCCAGGATTTATTGGATAAGGGTTTTTGTGAGGCCGAGTGTATCACCTTGGGGAGCACCGGTGCTGTTCGTGAAGAAGAAGGATGGTTCACTTCGTCTTTGTGTGGATTACCGAGAGCTGAATAAAGTGACCATCAAGAACAAGTACCCTTTGCCGCGCATCGACGACTTATTTGATCAGCTGCAAGGGTCTTGTGTCTTCTCTAAGATTGATTTACAGTCTGGTTACCACCAACTGAAGGTGAAGACCGAGGATGTTCCTAAGACAGCATTCAGGACTCGGTACGGGCATTACGAGTTCACCGTCATGCCTTTTGGATTGACTAATGCCCCTGCCGCATTTATGGATTTGATGAACAGGGTCTTTCGACCTTATCTGGACCGGTTTGTGGTAGTGTTCATCGATGACATCCTGATTTACTCTCGGAGCGATGTGGAGCACGAGGAGCATCTGAGGATAGTGCTGCAACTTCTGAGGGAGAAGAAGTTGTATGCCAAGTTGTCTAAGTGCGAGTTTTGGCTTCGAGAGGTTGCCTTTTTGGGCCATGTGATTTCAGCCGCGGGAGTGGCGGTAGACCCGGCGAAGATTGAGGCGATCCGGGATTGGCCCCGACCGACGACGGTAGCAGAGGTTCGCAGTTTTATGGGCTTGGCAGGTTATTACCGTCGGTTTGTGGAAGGTTTTGCGAAACTTTCCGCACCCCTCACTCGTCTGACGCGCAAAGGAATCAAGTTCATCTGGAGTGAGGATTGCCAGAGAAGCTTCGAGGAACTGAAGACCAGATTGATGTCAGCTCCTATCCTTTCCCTCCCTGTTATGGGGAAAGGATACGTGATCTACAGTGACGCATCGCATAGTGGACTCGGGTGCGTGCTGATGCAGGAGGGTAAGGTAATCGCTTATGCTTCGCGACAACTCAAGGATTATGAGAAAAATTACCCCTACCCATGACTTGGAGCTAGCGGCTGTGATCTTCGCACTGAAATTGTGGCGCCACTATCTGTATGGGGAACACTGCGAGATTTACACCGACCACAAGAGCCTGAAGTATCTGTTCCACGCAGAAGGAGCTCAATCTGAGGCAGCGCAGATGGTTGGAGCTGTTAAAGGATTACGATGTGGACATACTTTACCATCCTGGCAAGGCAAACGTGGTCGCTGATGCCCTGAGCAGGAGAGCAGTGCAGAGCTTATCCATGATGATCACCGATCAGGCGCCATTATTGGAGCAGATGAGGCGGTTAGAGCTTGAGGTGGTGTCCCCCGGGGGTTTTCTGCTAGACTATTGTCCTTGGTCGTGCGAGCCCACTCTGTTGACAGGATTCGGGAGAAACAGAGTGAGGACCCCCATCTGATGAGGATTCGAGAGCAGATTCCGGCTGGAGAGCAGGGGATTTCTCAGTTGATGCTTCGGGAGTACTACGGTACAGGGACCGAGCTTGCGTGCCTATGGACTCGGAGACTCGAGAGCAGATCTTGCGGGAGGCTCATTATACACCTTATACCATCCATCCTGGTGGGACTAAGATGTATAAGGACCTCAAGGCACAGTTCTGGTGGATGCGGCATGAAAAGAGAATATTGGCAGATTTGTGGCGCACTGCTTACACTTGTCAGCAAGTAAAGGCTGAGCATCGTGTACCTGCTGGCAAGTTGCAGAGCCTCCCGATCCCTGAATGGAAGTGGGATCAGATCACTATGGATTTTGTCACGGGATTGCCGAGAGCTCATGGCTGGAGCGGATGCGATCTGGGTGGTCGTGGACAGACTCACAAATCCGCTCACTTTATACCAGTTCAGATGACTTGGCCATTGGATCGACTGGCACAGGTGTACTTGGCCGAGGTGGTCAGATTGCACGGGATACCCATTTCCATCGTGTCGGATAGGGACTCGAGGTTTGTCCTCGCACTTTTGGAGGAGTTTACAGACGGCCCTAGGGACACGGCTTCACTTCAGCACAGCTTTTCACCCACAGACGGACGGACAGTCAGAGCGCACCATTCAGACTCTCGAGGATATGCTACGAGCATGCGTTCTGGACTTTGGGGGGCGGGTGGCACCGACATCTGGGATTGGTCGAGTTTGCGTACAACAACAACTATCAAGCGAGCATCCAGATGGCCCCGTTTGAAGCGTTGTATGGGCGCAAGTGTCGGTCACCCCTATATTGGAGTGATGTGGCGAGAAGAAGACCTTGGGTCCTGATCTACTATTGGAGGCAGAGGAGAAGGTCAGACTGATTCGACGACATCTGGAGACAGCTCAGAGCCGGCAGAAGAGTTATGCTGACACCACCCGACGACGAGACTTGGAGTTTCAGGTGGGCGATCATGTCTTTTTGAAAGTCTCGCCGTCGAAGGGATTCGGAGATTCTGGGATTCGTGGAAAACTGAGCCCCTCGTTATATCGGACCTTTGAGGTATTGGAGCGCATCGGGCCAGTTGCCTACCGGCTTGCACTTCCTCCCAGATTGGCTAGTGTTCACGACGTGTTTCATGTATCCACCCTGAGGAATATGTTCATGACCCGTCGCACACATCATTGATTTCGTCCCACTGGAGGTTGCGGAGACTTGAGCTATGTCGAGCGCGTCCACTGCGGATTTTGGACCGCGAGGTTAGAGAGCTGCGCAGCCGGGGCCATCCTTATGTGAAGGTTCTGTGGAGCAACCAGGGCGAGCGCGAAGCTACGTGGGAGCTGGAGTCAGCGATGTTGGATGCCACCCCCAATTGTTTGAGGCCCCGACTTGAGTATGATTTTAGTTTCGAGACGAAACTTTCTTTTAGTGGGAGGATTGATGATGGGTTTCCATGCACTGTTTTCCCGTGAATCCAAGTGTGAAACACCTAATGATGGTGTTGTTGATCACAGTGTGTCAAAGGGACAGCACAGGGTGGGTCGCGTGGCAGTGTTTATTGTTAGGTTGGCCTTCGGCGGGGGGTTTGCCGAATTTTAGAAAGTTTCTAGGCCAAACGGATGGCGTATTTGGATTCAGCGCGGAAAAAAACGCTTGAAAACGGCTATTAATTTGCCGGATTTGGAGTCCGGATGCCCAAAAAACGGGAACTCCCGGAAGTTTCTAGTGTCTCCTGTGCGGGGGGGGAGGGAAGGGCCGTGGACGCCGCCGGATGCCACGTGGCGGGGCCCTCATTGGCCGGCCCGCGGCGCCCGGTGCATGGAACGGCCGGCGGGGTGCACGGACCCGGGCGCACAGACCACGTGGCGCCTGGCTAGGCGGGCTCATGGGACTCGGCGCAGGGGACAACGCCTGCGGCGCTCGTAGGCGGCGCTGCCCCCCGCGCTGACCGCCAGTGCGTGGGACGCCGTCGCCCGCCATGGCGAGGGACTGCCGGGTGCTGACCGCTGCGTGTCGGGGACGCGAACGTCGGACACCCGATAGGCGAGCCCACGACGGCTGTTCGCGGTGAGGGAGCGCGCCGATCCCTGTGGGACGCGCCGTAGCGTGCTGGTTGCTACGCCCGGTGGACGGGACGCGTCCGACCGCTCTGGCGGGATACGGGCCCAAACGTGGCCACGAACCCATAACGAGCGGTTGTCTTTTTCTTCTTAATTCTTGTAGCTTGGAAGCCACGATTTCTCTCTTCCTGGTTGGAACCACTCGAGCCCACTCTTAGCATTTCTTCCTCTCCCATCCTCC